>NQII01007270.1:0-32776 GCA_002778355.1 Clitarchus hookeri
CATCTAAGAGTTATGGTTGACTTGAACCTTATTGGGGAGGTGTCCCAGAAGGAATATATATACTTTTGATTTTTCTTTATGGTTAGTTTTGACCATAAAATACAACTGAGAGTTATGGTTGACTTGAACCTATTTGGGGAGGTGTCCCAGAAGGAATATATATATCCTACTGTTATGTTTTTAACCATCCATTTTCATGGTGAGGCAGGAAATCTAGGTACTGAATGTATGCTTTATCGAATCTTTAAGCATTTATAGATTCTCGTAATTTTGCGGCGATGCACATTCAGTCTGTCGGTAATTTGCCTTTGAACACTCGTTATGTGCTAGTCCATGTCCATCAAACCACGAACGATCTCAGTNTCAGTCTGTCGGTAATTTGCCTTTGAACACTCGTTATGTGCTAGTCCATGTCCATCAAACCACGAACGATCTCAGTCTTCACACGATCCATCTTCGCTCCCAGCTTGGACATGTAAGTGCGAAATAATTTGCTCTGATCAGCCAACACAATACATAATTCCCAGATGAAGAAATTACCATATTCGAGGATGAAATGTTTAGTAGTAGCATATTAGGATCGTTCGGGTTCGCCAACATTTCGAATTACTATTTTATCAACATCGCACGTTGCATCGTTTCTTGGTACGAGACAACCTCCATCTTTATCTTTGTCAAGCCGCAGCTTGAGACAACTCATTCCGAATTTCGATATGCAGTAACTCATTCTCGAATTAGTCTGGCCGAGGTACACACAGTCCACCTTCGCGTGCCATCCCACACTAAAGTATTCTTAAATGAAAGTTTGTTCCTTACATACTACATCGTCGAAAATAAACACTGAGTTTGGCAATGCTTCACTACTCAGCAGCACGATATCTTCGTTATCGCTGCAGTTATCGTGCCAGTACCTAGTATTTTAGTTACTAGAGCGATTTGGAGTAAAGGTACACATTCTTGAATCGAAGGCCATTCTCTTCTTCCAGAAGGCACAGTTGGATACATGTTTTTCCACAGTTTGAAGGACCAGTTATGATCCACCTCATTGTATTCGGAAATAGGCTACCATGTCGTGATTCGAGGGTGACAGCTTCATTTTCAGTAGTAATGCGTATGGGTAGAGTAACATCTTGCTTGACATTATGTATTATACCACTACTATCTTGCAGTGCTAAGTGCAGTGCTAACTGCAGTGCGTGCAGTGCTAAGTGCGGTGCATGTGGATGTAAGTATGGCGTGTGCAGATCTGAGTGCAGATCTTGTGGTGCTAACTGCAATGCTTGCAGTGCTAACTTCAGTGTGTACAATGCTAACTGCAGTGCATGTAGTGCGAAGTGCACTGCATGTGATACGAAGTGTGGAGTGTGCGGTGCTAACTGCGTTGATTGCGGTGCGTGCGGTGGTTGCAGAGAACCAGAGCTGCAAATTTTTGGATGTGTCTTCAAAATATCACTCCGAGTAAACTGCCCCTGGCAGAGTTTGCACTGTAATGTAATACTTGAAGGTCTCATCCTGCATGTATCTGCTTCATCTCGATGCACACTGCGCAAAGCTGTAAATGCTCTACCATAGAAGCGATAAACGACATGCATCACTAGTACTCTACGTCTATACTGTTCCAAGTTCACAATGAAACTGAAACCAAAATATATACAAAATATGCAAAATTGTAAGTTCTTATGTCAGTTTACCAGGATATCTCGAAGAGGTAAGATCATAGCTGGAAACAGGAACGTCGATAAGTTGATCAACCATCTACCATTCGAGCTGCATATTCCTGGATACTAGATTTGCAGTCCGGGAACCATGATTGCTAAGATTCTGACATGCGGAATCACAGTCATCAACGCGCTAGACGAGGTGTACAAACAACACGATGTCACCTACTCCGTGAACAAATATCTGCAAGCTCGGCTCGGCACTAGGCAGACAAGATACACGCGCAAAAAGCCGAAGAGATAAGAAAATTGCCGGATGCTGGTCTCTAAGAGAAAACTGCGGCCTGTAGCATTTCCAATGTGATGAAGGCCAAGGTGAAGATAGGTATGAGGGCGCAAAGTAAGTGGAAGGTGCAAGTGAAATTAAAAGTTGTGACGAAGGGAAGAAAAACCATGCAAGACCAATAAAACATCTACTGGCGGATTTTTCCATTGTTTTTGCCTGAACTAGGGGCTCTCTGAGGCATAATTGAAGCCACGAGTGGTATCGTCCGAGCCATACACTCAGTATCGAAAGAACGGAAGCTGTTGCCTGATGCTCAGAGGCACAATGCAAATATGGAAGCTGTTGCCATGGGTAAACATAATGGCCAAGGTCACTACTTAAGACCATACCCAGTAGGGGGATTAAGTGAGCAAAATCGATGCAGCAGGAAGAGGCGCTGATGAAATCTCTACCGAAACGATCGCTCACGAACATGGATTTGGAACTGTTTACGCGCAAATTGAAGATACCTCATTTTCGAGGAGTATTTATGCATGATGCTTTGCCCACTAAATCAAAACATGACGAATGTGCCGTAATGAACTTGGACATAACAGCATGGCTCGGTACGCACTGGATAATTTACAAGAAACATGGAAAATGTGCAGACTACTACCGCAGTTTCGGTAATTTGCATCCTTCAACCGAGCTTGAACTGTACCTGAAAAATTGCAAAGTAACTTACTATTACGAGATGGAGTAGATGCCGAACCCATGGAACTGCGGATACTTCTTTCCTAGCTTACATGTTCGTTCGTACAAGTAATTGTATAAAATAGACATATATGGACATAAACCATCAGTCATGTTGATAATGTATTCCCCCTCCACGCAACCTGGAGGGGGAATGGTGCATAGGTGCGGTTGATTTTTAAACCTACAATGCGGTACCGAACATCGATGAAAAAAACTATAAGATGTATATCGTGAAAAGCGGCAATGTCTCCAATGAGGTAACATTGCCCGTTTTCTCTTACGAACTAGACGACATTGCAAGGTACATCGAAGATTTGCTGTCTCCCGACACAGAATTATATCTACATGGAAATTCCAATACTCTGAAGAGCGTTATCAGATGCAGCGAAAATATCGACTTTACGAAAGCTGATTTCATCGGAATGAAGCTTGGGTTCGAGCCATGCATATACGAATCCGGCAAAATACATGTCGTCGCGACCTGCAAACATCGTGTCTGTTAATGTGATACGAATAAACTCTAATTTGGTGAGCTGCACGTATCTAAACGATAGCCCGAGAAATATGCTGCACGAGTTTTCGCCGATGATCCCTCCAGGTTTTAAACTGGTTGTGGCACCACAAAGCATCATTTAAGTTCTGGTCATCGCAAAGAGAGCACACGAAGTGGTAGTAACGATCGCCGATAAGTGCAGAGAGTTGGTGAACTTTCGGAACTAAGAAACCACACCATGCTTGCATTTAAGAAGATGGTAATAAGTTTTACAGCGACCAGAAGCTATAAAACAGAGCTCCAATTCAAACCTGCAATGAGTACGTTGCAGGCCACTAAGGTGTTAACACATGATAACGAGATTTTCCTTCATAGTCTTGGCTTCGAGGTCTATCGCCATGGCAGATTACATAAACATACACGAGTTGGTATTTTTTGAAGACATATCACGAAAGTGGAATTTCATGCATACCAGCCATTCCTGATCGGACCATACACACTACCATCGGAAATTCGGATAGCGGCCCATCATCTATATCTGCACTCTTCCTTGTCAGTCATTCCTGCGATTCAGGCGGACACTGACGAAAGAAGATGTATCCAAACCGGCATCGACGATAAAAACATGTAATGGTATTCTCCACATTATCGATCGCATCATGTATTTCCTCAACAGTGTCGAGGTGGACTAGACGAGAGATGTCACCATAATTACAGCAATAAAAAACTGACTATTGCTCATGCCAAACGAGCTGCCTTTAGCCAAAATGGTATGCTGTGGGATAGAAAATGACTACAGTGTTCCTATATACTCTGGAGATAAATTCGAGGTCTTCATTCCTCTAGAGATATTGCTAGGATTTGCCGAAGACTACAAACGAATTATAATCAATTAGAAGCAGGAACTGGTACTGCTCCTAGCTAATATGTATACAGATGTCATCGTGGGTACGGGAGAAACCTGGAGAAAATGGAACTAAAGGTACAGTCTATCTAATGGATGCTGCTTCATGTTCAGCTGAGTACTACAGAATGTATCAAGTTGCTGGATAATGTGGAATATGGCCAAAACAACGATGTGGCTTTTAGGTCATGCAGTCTCGAGATGTACCCCAGACTGCCCGCAAGCCAGCACATCAACTGGATGGTGAAGTCCGGCTTTGCCACTACGAAACAGAGGTTCATCATCGTTGGGCTACAGACCGGAAGACAGAAAAATGTGAGAGTAAGCCGTTCGCAGTTCGACACATGTAAAATAGCATATGTGAAAATATATTTGAATAGTGAAAGATATCCGTACATGGACATGAATATGAACTTCGGAAATGGAAAGTACCTGTTGGCATATCAAATCTATGCTCAATTACAAAATGCATACTATGGACGCACCCAATCCCCAATACTGGGCCTGGATACCTTCAAGAGTTTGGCTCTGCTCATGGTGTTCGAAGTGAGCAAACACGATGAGCATATTAAATTCAATGTAACCGACTGCAGGATCGAACTCACTACTCATGGAAATATTCCTCCACAGTCTTGTGCTTTCCGCCTAATACTTCATTACCGATTAGCATCGTACAATTGTCGAGACAACGAACAGAAAAAAGGCAAAAACGAAGATGAAATCATCGATATGCAGTTTGAGCTGCCATATACGGCTGCCATACACTGGACAAGCTGACGAAGCATTACGACGACCTGCGGTCGACATGTCTGCGACAGGTCAGAAACTGACTGGACACATGCCTAGAGAAACTCACAGGTGCTGCGCAAATGATGTGCCTCGTCCTTGGACTGTGAATCGATGAGTAACGACTAGGCAAGAAGTCACCCCAATATCAGTTCCGAAGAAAATTTTAAAAAATTAACCATGCACTGAGAATGAATAATTTTTTTGTGTTATAGCATTTATGTATTTATATTTACAATAAATTGTGCAAAACCATTTAATTGTTATTTTTTACCCTTACTAGTTAGATTTAAAGAATCGCTACCTAAGCTATTTATGTATTGGAGTCTCATGGCTCTCAGGATGTGTTTCGCACCTATGTTACATATAACTGTCTCCTGCGTACATACCAGGCACTGGGGGGTTCGAGTGTATGACCTCTGTACATGTACCAGTTTCGTAGGTAGGAAGGTAGGAAACAGCACACGATTGGTTAGCACACACTTTTTTTTTCTCGCACATGAAATATTATGGAAGGAATATGCGAGCTCAGTTTCGATACCTGCATCGACCACTTATTTTTTTACTGATAGAAATGTACATGTCCATGGTCCGGTTAATAACCAAGGGGTGAAAAACGTGTTTCCGACAAATTGAAGGTATGAATTTAACCCATTAAAATCTGAGCACTTATCTTACCTTGTTTTCGCTTTATTGTCTTGGAATATCACCGACGATCGGAAACAAAATGCGGAAGAAATATGAATTCGATATTCAAGTGGTGGGGAATTGTATCTTTTCCATGCTGCTGCCTTAATCGGTGGCGACAAAAGTCTGATGCGACAAAAGTCATGGGATACCTCCTAATATCGCGTCGGACCTCCTTTTGCCCGGCGAAGTGCAGCAACTCGACGTGGCATGGACTCAACAAGACGTTGGAAGTCCCTGGCAGAAATATTGAGCCATGCTGCCTCTATAGACGCCCATTATTGCGAAAGTGTTGCCGGTGCAGGATTCTATGCACAAACTGACCTCTCGACGATGTCCCATGTTCGATGGGATTCATGTCGGGTGACCTTGGTGGCAAAATCATTCTCTGGAATTGTCCAGAATGTTCTTCAAACCAATCGCAAACAGTTGTGGCCCGGGGACATGGTGCATGGTCATCCATAAAAAATACATCGTTGTTTGGGAACATGAAGTCCATGAATGGCTGCAAGTGGTCTCCAAGAAGCTGAGCATAACCCTTTCTAGACAATGATCGGTTCAGTTGGACCAGAGGACCCAGTCCATTCCATGTAAAAACAGCCTACACCATTGTGGAGCAACCACCAGCTTGCACAGTTCGTTGTTGACAACTTGGTTCCATGGATTCGTGGGGTTTGCGCCACACTCGGACCTTACCATCAGCTCTTACCAACTGAAATCGGGACTCTTCTGACCAAGCCACGGTTTTCCAGTCGTCTATGGTTCAACCGATATGGTCACGAGCCCAGGAGAGGCGCTGCAGGCGATGTCGTGCTGTTAGTGAAGGCACCCGAATCGGTCTTCTGCTTGCATAGCCCAGTACAGCCAAAGTTCGCCGCACTGTCCTAACGGACACGTCCGTCGTACGTCCCACATTGATTCCTGCGGTAATTTCACGCAGTGTGTGAGAGGTTATGCCTGAAATTAGGTTAATCTCGGCACACTCTTGATACTGTGGATCTCGGAATAAATAATTCCCTAACCATTTCTGAAATGGAATGTCCCATGCGTCTAGCTTCAACTACCATTCCGTGTTCAAAGTCTGTTAATTCCTGTCGTACGGCCATAATCATGTCAGAAACCTTTTCACATGAATCACTCGACTACAAATGAAAGCCCAACCATAGCACTGCCCATTTATACATTTTGTACACGATACTACCGCCATCTTTTTTTTTGTATATTGTATCCCATGACTTTTGTCTCCTCTGTGGTTGTATATTATTTTCAGGGAAGTGAGACATTTTTCCGAAAGGAGGTGCATACCTGCTAACAGAAGAGAGCAATTCCTTTCTTCCACCAGTTCGTCTTTATCCATATATACTCTGGAGAGCCAAAAAAAACTGGTACAGGCGTGCATATACAAATAACAGAGGTATGGAACCAATCAGAGTAATGCGAAGCGGCCGGCAGCGCCTATTAAAGACAACAAGCGTCGGGCAAATATGCTAGACCGGTTACTGCTGCTACAATGACAGGTTATCAAGATTTAAATGAGTTTGAACATGTTGTAATAGTCGGTGAACGAGAGATGGGACATAGCATCTCCGAGGTAGCGATAACATTTGGATTTTCGCGTACGACCATTTAACAAGTGTAGCATGAATATCGGGAATCCAGTAAAACATCAAATCTTCGACATCGNGATTTTCGCGTACGACCATTTAACAAGTGTAGCATGAATATCGGGAATCCAGTAAAACATCAAATCTTCGACATCGTTGCGGCCGGAAAAAGATCGTGAACAAACGGGACAACCGACGACTGACGAGAATCATTAAAGGTGACAGACGTGCAACCCTTTCTAAAATTGGCGCAGATTTCAATGCTGGGGCATCAACAAGTGCCAGCGTGCGAACTATTCAACGGACCATCATTGATATGGGCTTTCGGAGCCGAAGGCCTACTAGTCGTGTACCCTTGTTGACTGCATGACACTAAGCTTTACGCCTCGCCTGGGCCCACCAACACCGCCATTGGACTGTTGATGATTGGAAACATGTTGACTTGTCTGACGAGTCTCATTTCCAATTGTATCGGGTGGGTGGACGTGTACGGGTATGAAGACCTCTTCATGAATCCATGAACCTTACATTTCTACATGGGAATGTTCAAGCTAGTGGAAGCTCTGTCATGGTATGGGGCGTGTGCAGTTGGCATGAAGTGGGACCCCTGATACGTCTAGATACAACTCTGACAGGTGACAGATAAGTAAGCATCCTGTCCGATCACCTGCACACTTTCATGTCGATTGTGCATTCCGACGGATGTGTACAATTCCAGCAGGACAATGCGACACCCCACGCGTGGAGAGTTGCTACCGAGTGACTCCACGAACACTGTTCTGACTTTAGACACTTATATTGGCCACCTAAATCACCAGACATGAACATTATTGAGCATATCTGGTATGCCTTGCAACGTGCGGTTCAGAAGATATATCCACTGCCTCGCACTCCTATGGATTTTTGGACTGCCCTGCATGATTCATAGTGTGAAACGCCTCCTGCATACCTTCAGACATTAGTCGAGTCCATGCCACGTCGTCTTGCGGCAATTATGCGTACTCGCGGGGGCCCTACAAAATATTATGTGGGTGTACCCGTTTTTTTGGCACTTCAGTGTAGTTCGTTTCATTATATTAGAGTACTGCACAAATAATGGTGCATGTAAGGTCTTGAACATGTAACGTAGGTATTCGATACGCTTAATTCTCTCTGAAAATGGGCTGGTATATATCAGAGAAATGTAAAAGCAATGCTCGGGCTGCTTAAAACAATTTGGGGATCTCGTGATGAGAATTATGATAGGCATTACGATTTGCCTCTGTATTTAGCAGTGCAGTTAATTTTTAAAATATAAATTCCGGCATAATTTTGTTTTTACATGCCAGGATTATCTTCCCAAACAGGGTAGGAATCAGGATAGGGTGCTAATATACAACATGCCTGAAATATTACATTAGATATCAGTGGCATTAAGCGACTGAAAAATTATTTTTTGCAAGAAATTAAATAATAAAATGTAATGGAAATTTAATACCACACTACTATTNTAAGCGACTGAAAAATTATTTTTTGCAAGAAATTAAATAATAAAATGTAATGGAAATTTAATACCACACTACTATTCAAAATATAATTTAAGATTTATGTTGATATATTGTTTTATTTTTCTTTAAAATTATTTTGATATAAACGGAAGTTAAAAATCAAAAGAGAGTGTCTCTCTTACTTTTATCTAATTATACTTCATCCTGAGGATAAANATATAAACGGAAGTTAAAAATCAAAAGAGAGTGTCTCTCTTACTTTTATCTAATTATACTTCATCCTGAGGATAAAAATCAGAAAACAGTCATAGATAAATAAACTGATGCTTGTGTAGATCTTTTGAATGATCTTAATGGGGACATGATAGATGCTGTTTTCGATTTGTTTGATTAATTGAATTTGACGTTAAGATTTGGATTGATTTGTTTTATGGTTTTTTTGTGTATTGACTAAAGCCGATCTCTTCTTATTAAATTGATTACACTTTTCATTAATTTTTCTTTAAAATTATCCTTCGTATAATATCTTTATCTCTATTACGAATTATTATGTATTTCAGTAAAAATTTTTGAAAATGCTCATGGAGATAGTTTTTCTATTACAGTTTTATTCACAGCTTTATTGTTAATTATTGTTGTGATTTCATGTGTTAACTTTAAAGGCTGTAAATGTCTGGTTCTAATAAATATTATTATGGAAGTTATATTTAACCTCTTCATTAATCAAATGGTTTTTTCCAAATAAGTAATAACATCCATTCTGTACAAAACAATCAAAACAGTATTTGCTATCTCTTAAATCCATTTTATCAAATTATTTGTCTTTTTATTCTGTAAAGCACTCAAAAGAATATTTTAAAATGTATTGTAGTGTTCTGAAATTAACGCATGGTTAACAATAAAAATATAAGTGTTGTTAGGGTGTTCCCCAGTATTATATATTACTAATCTTGAATTAATTTGATTTTTAATAGTTCCACCAACTTTGTACAAATCTGTTGTTACAACATAAATAATATATATTTTTCTTTTTTGAATTGTTTTGATTTAACATTTTTTATTATTAGATTTTTATTTCTTCATTTTTCTTTGTCTTTCAGTTTTAATTGCTATTTGCTTTTTTCGTGATAGATTTAATTTTTGGTTATCATTATGTATCCTTTCGCATAATTCTAATAATGCATAAATATATCTTCTAATGTGATATAAAAAATTTTCACTTCCTCCATTACCCAACGTTTTTGAAATTTTCTCACAGGTAACAAAATACAGTTTTTATTTTTTTTTAGATAATTATTTGGAGTAAAAATTTTATTTCGTTTTGTGTGTATATATATATATATATTTATATATATATATACACACAAAACGAAATAANAAGCAAAAGCGTTATTATATATTTAGTTCTATACAGTAAAGGGTGTAATTTTTTTTTAGTATATCAAGAAAATGTTATTTAATATATCGAATTTTTCCAGAGGACGCCTTTCCGTATTCTGAAATTCCTGTATCTCTCTCGTGACAGTTTCATTCCAGGTTCTTTCCATTTTAGAAAACGTTAATTTTGCTGTAGTCGTTCTTTGGAAATCGATATTTTAAACAAACAATTACTTCATCCAAGCCTCGATAATAAATATTTATTTTCCATTCTTCTCCTGGCGAAGAAGGAAAAAATGCTTTATTCACGTATCCGTAATCAAATTTTTTGGGAACTTTTCTGTTTCTCGCCATAGAAATTTTTTTCAATGTCATATCATATGGCACTACATTTTTCACAAATCTCATCAGTTTCTTTCCAGACATACTTAAATATTCCATCATTACTCCCTACAAATAAGCAGTGAAATACCGACAAAGAACCCAAAGTCTCACTTTGTGGCTCTTTACACGAGACTCAAAACACGATGAAGAAATTCCAAGCACAATACAAATTCCAGATTTGAGATCAGTTTTTGCAGCCCATCTGTTTCACTAGTAACTTTCGTATTTGATGAAAAATTTTACAATATTTCTAGTGTCTCAGCTATCTTGCAGAATTTTTCAATCATATAGCTGACAATGCACGATAACTGTCAGTCAAACGGGTTCTCGACACTCTGCAGAGTTTAGAATGGGCTGTTCCTCGCCTTTTTTTTTATATTGGATACCTTTTATGGAAGGAATGATATTGTATAATAAATTGACAACATTCAGAGCATTTCGCAGTGATTTAACTTCTTCACAAAAGAAAATCACAGCCAGTATACAAAGTTCTTGATTATTTTTCCTTAAATCGCGCAGTGACTCCATTGAACCACTGGATGCCCCATCGTTGGCCTGGAATAGTATTTTACTTCCA
Organism: Clitarchus hookeri; assembly: GCA_002778355.1. Taxonomy (NCBI): domain Eukaryota; kingdom Metazoa; phylum Arthropoda; class Insecta; order Phasmatodea; family Phasmatidae; genus Clitarchus; species Clitarchus hookeri. The sequence continues at coordinate 10,979 of NQII01007270.1, forward strand.
ATTACTCCTATTTTTTCCAGGAACCTCTTGATAGCATTGTGGAAGTTTTCATCTGACATTTCAACAACATCTATGAAATCTAAAAACCTTTCATTAATTGTAAACATTTCTATTCTTTTGCATGGTTGCAGCACGCATAACTCACGTGTTACTCCTTGGCGGCACTATCTGTTTTATCATCACAAGTTTTATAAAAAGCAGAACAAGAATTTATTTCCTCAACAATATCTTGTACTTTTTGACTTTTTATTATTGAATTAATCTCCTTTTTTATTTGGGCACTTTTGTATGAATGGATGCACGATCACATAATTTTATTGATCATTTCTCTTTGGCCTTTAGTTCTAGTTTCAAGAAGTTCCAAGAAATTTCCTATTTTAACAGACGAAGATGACTTATAATGTCTTTTTAAAGTTAGACACTGTTTTCCGTGAAATAAAAGTAATTTCCACAATGAATTCCGCATATACTCTATTTTCCTAGACTTGCTTAGTATGAACAGAATAATGTTCATCAGCAACAACGCTAACGCGAGATCTTAATTCAGTCCAAAACTGCATAGATATGTGCATTTCACCTTTTTAACGTTTCCGGAAATTTTTATAGAGCTTTCTCCCAGTTTAACACCCCTTCAATTATGAAAGCCTCTTAGCCACACATTTATTTAGGTTGACAGAATAATCTATATTAATAAAAGAATACTGAGTATTTTATGACACACTAATATAGCCATGCAAAATCGGAATATTACGATTTCTTAAAACTTTTAGACTACCCTTGAACTTTTTGATTCGATATTCGTTTTTAGCTTGGTAATGTCCATCACTAATACAAGCAATTTTTACACCATAACCAGAATCATTTCCACCTACGTCTATAACTATACTGCCATTGGCACCAACTTCACTTCATGTAGATTTATTTGAATCTAGAGTTCCTAATTCAGGATTTGGACGCTCATTAGCTACAGCTGACGAAATGTTTTCATATTTGGAACTTTTTGGGAAGAACTGCCACACAGTATTTTGTTTCTACATCTTATGATTTAGTGCCGAGCTATTCGCCGATCCTTTGATGCCGAGTATTTAATTCACTCGCACATCCCACGTAATACTGAATTCATGCCACATATCCAAGCCAAGCGTACGTCTTTTGTTGTTACATTTCGAAGGCGAGACAATAAATAACCTCGCCACCTCACATTTACAACTGCAAATATTCTACGTCTCTTTAAAACTCAGCAATCCACCGCTTCGTAAGCCGCGTCTTCAACAATGCACCCCGGACTTGTAGCACGTCTATGTCAATTAGTGACTGAGGAGAAGAAAGAACAACAAAATTGTTGGGAAAATAATTTTTGGTTTCTAAAATTTTGGATGCACATTTAATGTAAATATAAACCGTCAATTGCTGGAAAAGTACAACCGTTGCTGTACGTTGATTTTGCACCGTAAGAGGTTCTTGGAGGCAAAAGTTATATTTGGTTCCCCGGTCACCTGTCGTCTTCACGTCAGAGTACGAGTCGCTAGTCAATACTTGACTTTTGTGCAGATTTTTTTTAAAATCACTTTTACTCGTTTTTCTGCCGCTGCTCACAGTTTCGTGTCATGAGTTCTGTTTCTATCAGAACCATGAACATTGCTGTCAACAAAATTTTAACGTAGGAATTAAAATTGGTAAGCTCCAAACCTTGTTTCCAAATCATCAAAGAGTTGCCAAATACCTTAATCAATTTCTGGAACGCTAGCTGCAGCAACCTCATATAGAAATATTTATAGTATGAGGATTTTTACGAATAGACACTTGGAATAGTCGTTAATTGTTTATTTGATATACCCAGTTGCCTATCGAAGTGCTCAAAATGGAATGTTTATTTAAAAGGCAGTTTTATACAAAAAAAATTTAATTTATGTCAGCATAACAGAAAAACGTAAAGTGCAAATTTTTTCATCTACAAAATAAACGCCGAGGCTATGCCTACGGAAGCGATGATCACATCCTGTAGCCTTATATAAGTGAAAGCATGTGCCAAACATATTTAATTCAGAATTTTAGTTTCTTTTCTCTTAATTAGAGTCTGTACGGTAACTTGGGGTCATGTGCTGTAGGTAAAGGCAGCCATTAGAGAAGTTTCCAATCGTTATAAAAATACACATTTATCCTGCGTTTAATTATTTGTTTCATATATATATATATATATATCTTAGTCATAATTTTTTTTAAGAAACAGCTTTGTTCAAACATACAATTTAACACCTGTTCATAGGCGGAAATCGTTAAAGAAAATTACGAAATTTAACCCCATAACAGTCAGCGGAAAAAACGGACTAGATAGAGGAAGGGAAACATTTATACTGAAATTTCACAGCAGTTCTTTGTTTGAGTGATATCGTGTTGCACATAAAGGTAACAAGTTTACTGGCTACGACAAAATAAGCTAAAACAGCAATTTTTGGTGAATATTATAGTAATTTCATTGTAAACTTAGTAAGAATATTGGCCTATTACATTATTTATCAACACTTTTTGTCAATCACCTCTACATGTAACGCGTGCGTTTTGTTTATTCGACGCTCAAGTGTATTTTCCCTCCAACGTATTTATCTTTAACTAGTTACATTTGACGGTAAAATAGTCTTTTATAAACGTGTATTGATACACATGATATTTGTATAAGGAGTGAACCCGTAACCACAAAAATTTTAAAATTAAACGTGCGAAGGTACACTGAGTCACAGAGTAGGTACTTAAGAATACAGAAGTGAAATATAAGTTTATTCCACGAACTCCAGCCACACACACCAGCAAAATGGCGTTACTTGCCAGAACAAAATGTCGGAACGCCGTTCTTCAATCAGTGCCTGATAACTTACTCGTCATCCGGCAGCCCAGCCAATAGGGAACATTTCGCCAGTTAGACACCAGAGCCATTCCCGAAACCTCAGGCAGCCAATCAGAGAATTGGTACGCCCGCATAAAAGGACCCGCCACGTCATCTTGTCTCTGTGTACTATAAACTCTGTGGTGCAATGGTGGTAAGTGAAGTGTCTCCTTAGACTAACGTCTTGCGCACAAGANCTCTGTGTACTATAAACTCTGTGGTGCAATGGTGGTAAGTGAAGTGTCTCCTTAGACTAACGTCTTGCGCACAAGCGGTCGAGTTTTGGCGGCCAGACGGTTTCACCTTACTTCCTTCCTTTAATGCTTGGACCAAATACAATTGCGCAGATATTATCTGGCTAATATTTGCCATTATTTTCATTTTTTCTTCAATTATTAAAACACCAAGTGTAAGAAGGGGCTATTTGGGCCATGGGGCTTTTTTGATCAAAATAAAAATTTGTTCTTTGCGCCTCTTTTCGCGCGCAGCCTGGACGCCATTTGCAGTTTAATAGTTTGTGTGTGATGTTGCGGAAGAAAGCTCAAGAAGAGTTGAGGAAATATTATCAAATGATATCGCATGAAATCAATTCGAAACAAATGCGGTAAATGTTAGTTGTTTAGAAATGATGCTGATGTAGTTTCCAATGTTTGTAATATAAGATCTGACTGGAAAAACGATAGCCAATTAGTAAATTTTTTGTTTATATCATGGTGAGCCAAGACCACTTAGCAGTTCTAAATGACCATTAGCGGCATCTGTTTATTGGTCACGGAACTATTAGAAGTTGACGACCATTGCTGCATGTGGGGCTATTCGCACTTTTGATGGGTCTATTTGAACCACAATCAAGTATTAATTTGTTTTCGCTTATTTTTTATATTTATTTTATAAGATTCTCAAGCACTTTTTAATGTGCAATCATTTACAAAAACTAATATAAATAAAATAATTTGATACGAAATATTTGGTGACGAAGCTTAGATATTTCCAACAAAATTTGTAGTGAATCTAATTTAATAGAGCTTATAAATACGTTTCCCATTACAATTATAAACTCATGATATTTTTCACAGTCAGTTTTATTGGTTTATTTTTTGGTTGTGAAAAAAAGTGGCCAATTTGCTTATAGGAAAAGTCTTTCTTAAAGTAACAGATTTCATCACCCTGAAAAATGTTTAATATACAGAACAATGTATTTATAAATGAACCCTAATATCTTGCACATAAAATTTATTCTTGAAATTTACACAGATGCGACTTGATGGTTTCTTTATGCTTTCAGATGCCGAGGAAATACAAAACGAAGAACACGTATTTGCACTGATCCGAAGAAAAAATGATTCGAACAAAATTGAGTGTACTAAATGGCCATTTAGGTACGAGAGCTGCAGCATAGCACTTCAATGTATCATGTACAGGTTGATTATAAAAGAACGCCCTAACTTTAAAGGTCTATAATATCAAAACCAAATAACCTTGATTGACTAATCAAGTGAACCGCGGAACCGTGAAGTTTGTTTACCATACATCCATAAACGTTCAATATGAACACCATGAGCGGCCCGAACGACATCTACGCGATAATAACACTCGTTCCACGCTCTTGTCAGCATGTTCGGTGTTACGGTTTGGATGGCGTTCGTAACACTAGGTTTAAGGAGGTGAGGGGGGAGCGAGCTCGCATTCGACACGTCAATGCGAAGGGGACGGTCTGATGTTTCTTTTATGTGCCCAGAACGGGGTACATGATGCCTTCATGTCTAAGCTGGTTTTTAGCGATGAAGCGACGTTCCATACAAATGATTAGGTGAACCGGCACAACGTACGGATATGGGGTCAGGAGCCTCCACATGAAGCAAACGAACACGAGCGCGCTTCCCCNAGGTGAACCGGCACAACGTACGGATATGGGGTCAGGAGCCTCCACATGAAGCAAACGAACACGAGCGCGCTTCCCCTTAAGTGAATTTGTTTTTCGATGTATCCAAATACACTGTTTTCGGCCCTTTCTTTTTCACGAAATCACTGTTGCAGGAAACCCTTATTTGGACATGCTTACAGAGTGGTTGTTTCTTCAGTTGGAAGAGGCGATGGGGGACTTCATTTTCCAGCAGGATGGTGCGCCACCCCATTGGCACCTAGCTGTTTGCAGATACCTGAAAGAGACGTTGCTGCAATGCTGGATTGGTCGAGGAGCAGCTGGTGACCAGTGTTACGGTTGGGTCCCGGTGTGAAATGCCTAACTAAGCATTTACCTAAGAAAGATGCCACAGAATTCATTAACACCAGGCCGGAACCGAATTTAGCAACGATAGAACAATGGCGCAAATACGTCACAGAGCTGCTGGAATATCAAAACCGCAGACTGAGAGTGATGATTGCAGTAATCAAGAGAGAATAAATCACTCGACGCTCGGCAACAGTGGATCCGCTGAGCTAGTGCTGATTTAAGAGCATTTTACCTAAGAAGAGCAGTCGACCCGGAGGAGCCCGCCGCCGACGCACAAGGGGACCAATCAAATCACAGTACGTCAATAGTCACGTGGTGGGGCGAGAAGTGTGATATAGGCGTCTACGACTGAGAGGGGTCGTCGTCTCCTTCGAACTTCAGCTGTGACACCAGCTGTTCCTGGGGGCAGCGTCCGTCAGCGGTCTGGGTGCGAGGCTAGGGTGAGTTACTTTCGTATTATGTGACACTCCTTCTTAACTACTACCTTTTCTTAAGTCCTTCCCTCAACACTTCCGTTGGACTTAAATCTTTAATTGGATATAATTGTATACTCTTCTAACTTTAGATCAAGCAAAGACTTTATTAATGATCTCTACAATCCTTTACATATCTGAGCTTACCAGGTTATCCTTAAACTTAACCTATCCTAAGAGTGTTATGAGCCACCAAGGTTCATAACAAATGGTAAAGGCGCATTCTGAGCCCTACCAATCAACTAGAAAGCAAGTCAAACCCACCTCCAATATCCCCNACTAATTTATTAATATTTTCTGCAGTATACTTCCTGCACTAACAATAACCTGGTTTTTTTAATTGCATGTGCTTGGTGATAAATTGCTTAATCTGCTTGCATATAATATGAAATACGGACGCAAACGCGAATAGCAATACACAAACATGGCGGAAATACCAAAATTTAACTTAGTAATCCAACAATCAGTTCCTATAGAAAAATTTCATGGTAGTCAGGAAGAAGACATTTTGGAATTCTTAAAGCAATTTGAAATAGGGACAGATATCAACCAGTGGGACGAGGAAACGAAAATGAAAAGGCTACCAACATATCTAGTAGGCGCACCTAAAAGGGCGTATGAAAATATTTTAAATAAAATTGAGCCACATTTACTCGCGTAGGACGGTGTTACACATGAACTTATTAATTTATACTTTTGCAACTGAAGAAACCATTGCTAAATATAAAAGACAATTGTACAGGAAGCGACAGGAGCCTAATTAATCCGAAATCGTACCTGTGCAAGAAATTATTTTTCTAGCAAATCAGGTTAAACACAACATGGCGAAGGCGGAAATCAAAGAAATTCTCTGGAATTCGTTAGCGCCGACAGTAGTCGACAAACTATAATCATGAACAATAATAAACTAGCAGAAATGAAAAATAATANAACAATAATAAACTAGCAGAAATGAAAAATAATATCAGACATATTGAGGCCGGCATTTACAAGTATAAACAAAATATACAACAACATACACAAAATTCAACCACTTTCATGGAAGCACAGATTAAAAAACTAAAAGAGGAAATTGGTAAACTATCAGTGTCCCGCGATCACACAAAGGTAGATGAAAACACAGAAACCGACAACAGGCGGCTAACACAGGAAGGTTCGAAAGGACAACAAATTTCAGGCACAACAGAAACTTTCACACATACAGAACACCCGCAATGGACGCACCTCCAATATTTCAAGTGCCACCGTACCAATTCCACAGTCTAGCAACACCATACCCATACTTTTTACCACAACAGCCGATGCATAGACCATATCCTACGTCTAACATACAAACATTTCAAAATTCAAACCGGGCAGTACAGGATGTAGTTATCCCCCATACACCCTGCATGCGTGAACCCACACAGGAGGAACAGAAAAGAAACACGTATGCATACATGGCCAGCAAATATTTTACACCTAGTAAAAATTGCTACTCCGTCAGACCACAACTTCCGCCTCGCATACAGACACCGGCAGATTATAGATATGAACGAAAATATAACAAAACAACACAACCGCGTAGAATTCAATTCGGAAAAAGGAAATATTTCCGACAACATGACAGAGGCAGAACAGAGCAGGAAAAACCGGTATTTAACAAAGAAAGGAATACATACAAAACAAATCGTGAAGTGACACAACGTTCTACTCAGAATATTGAAAACAGCGCATTCAAAAATAATAGCCTAAGGTACCAACAGGAAACACACGAAAATGCTCAAGGTAAAAAGGTAGTGCAGAAACAAGCAGAAATAAAATACGGGCCCCAAAAAGAATTCGCACATACATGCGCGTTATGTTTATATGAGGGACATCATTTTGAAACATGCTCAATGTTTCCAATAAAAATATAGATTGGCAAACAGATGTTCCCCATAGGTTCAGAAGTTTTCAACGGAAACACACGGTAACCAAACCGAACAGCTCACGCAATGTCAGTACGAATGGACACAAAAAACACCGAATTTTTAGCGAACAGAAGGCACGGAAATTAGGTGTGAAGGAAATCAATAAAATATTAAAACAAAATGGGTACTACAAAGAGAAAGAAAAAATACGTATAGAAATAATGAGAATTGCAGATAATATCATCAACACACCGAAAATTATCACACACTCAAAATACAGAACCCTTTTAACATTAATTGATACAGGGATGTTCAAAGTCATGCATAACGGCAACCATGGTAGGAAGTAACAAATTGAAAGCAATCACACAATCTCTTAAAATAGTGGCAGCGACGGAAAATTACCATCACCTCAACACTGAGTCAGTCTAAAATTCCACATTGAAGGACACACATACACGCATGATTTTAAAGTGATCGAAAACCTTAAAGCCGACGCAATAATATGGTGCGATTTCATTAGGAAACACCGTCTAATACCAGATTTGTATGCAAAGGTAGTGACACTACGGCACACGCATGACAAAATCATTACAGTGCCATTTATTGATCTAGATGACGATAATGGTGTTTTCCTTCTCAAGACAATACAGCACATGAAAGATTTAGAACCTGAAGAACACCAACTTCCATTTCAAAATATAAACCCAGATTTGCACCCAGACAGAAAAGAAATAATTAAAACTCTCTTACAGAAGTATAAAGACAGATTCTCGTTTAAGATTACGGACTTAACGGAAACCAGAGAATATACAATACAAATTGTTTAACAGACAAACCCATCCATTGCAAGCCGTATAGGATAGCTGCTATGCAGCGCGACGCCATTAAACAACAAATTCAGGATATGCTGGACGCAAATATAATAGAGAAGTCAACCAGTCCTTATGCAACTCCATGTTTAGTAGTACCTAAGAAGGACGGGACCATACAAATGGTAACAGATTTCAGACAGCTTAATAATTTCATACCAGATCAAAATTACCCATTGCCAAGGAAGGAAGATATTGTGTGTTGCTATATTATGTTTTATTAGTAAAAGCATATGCTATTAAGTTTTATTGTGGCTTTAATTGCTGCAGAAAGTTAGGAGCTAAATTTCTTTGTTAATGTTGTATCTCATAGCATTCACCGGTGAGACATAATAAGGCTTCAAATGTTAAATGGTCCAAATAGGCCCATATATATGAATATATTTATCGGAATATTCATATTTATCGTCAGATAAATTAGAAATATTCTTTGTTGCGAAATCTGAAGATTGATACAATTTNTATCGGAATATTCATATTTATCGTCAGATAAATTAGAAATATTCTTTGTTGCGAAATCTGAAGATTGATACAATTTGTGTTCTAATGAATTTTTGAATCAATAAAATTACCAATTGGTAATAATTGACTTAAAGCCAAAACATTTAAACCATTACAATCTAAGTAAATGATATAACTTAAAAGTTTTTGGCCAATAAATATTCGTTTTTAAATGGCATTTTCATTTGATAATCTAATTTNTAAATGATATAACTTAAAAGTTTTTGGCCAATAAATATTCGTTTTTAAATGGCATTTTCATTTGATAATCTAATTTTCACAAGATTTTTCATCATGCATAAAACAATTAAGCGCATATCCATGGGGAATCATCAATATTCCGGCTCTAAATCCTTTTCCATAAATTTCGCATAATTTTTTACTTGTTACCAATTATGATTTTTGTCTTGTTTCATTTAAAGAAGCAGCGTCAGCAAGATTTGGTGCAGATATATAACAAACAGGGTCTAATTTATAATCTTTTTAGCAATTTTCACGAAAATTATCAAACTCATCTTTGACGAACTCCACAATTTTTACAATTGAAATTATTAAATTCTTATTGTGCGAATTTTAAATGTGAATCGTTTATGTAGTTATAATTTAATATTTAAGTAACATTATTTGGTAATTGTTAATACATTTTTGAATAATCATTAAATTATTAATATGCGTACATTCCTTTTGGTAAAACAGAACGTGTCTTCTCTTTTTTATTATTTAACTATAATGTTTTGGAATTTTTTTAGAATCAATTGGTTTACTGACATTTCTATCAATTTTTTTTTGCAATTATATATTAATTCAAATATTCCACTTAATACGAATTTAAAATATACCTTTCCCGAGAAGTTGGCAAATTGTAACTGTAATATATGATTTATTAATTTTTTTAGTTTTAAATATTCACAACCCCAAAGAAAAATTTTCAAGATTAACTAACGAGTTCTAAAAATTTTAACATAATAATGATTTTTTCNATTCACAACCCCAAAGAAAAATTTTCAAGATTAACTAACGAGCTCTAAAAATTTTAACATAATAATGATTTTTTCCTTCTTAACTTTGTAGTTTATATGAAATAGTTATAAAAAAATATATTAGGTAGTCATTTCAAGAAAATTAATATAAGAATTAATAATGTATGTATGAAATTTAGTCAAAAATTAAAACCTTTGGATTGTATATTTTTAAAAGTCAAATATTAATTTGGTTTAATATTTAAAATTTACAAACAACTTAAATGATACGCCTTCCGCTAAGTAAGTGAGGAAAAATTCTCTACTGGTAATGAAGCTCCTGGAGGTGCACCACTTTTCACATGGTCCTGATCACTTTATTCATGTGTCGGTCAAGCAAAACTGTAAAATTATGAGAAAAGAAAAAATTTTCAAATTTGCTTATTCTTAAACATATGTGCGAGGTGCGCAGCGTGCGTTCCTCGGTACAAGAACATTTTGGTCACCACTCCACTCGCGGTTAGGACTCGGAACCTCTTCCCTGCCTCCGCCTTTGCTTCCTCGTTGTGGCTCCACTCCCTCCACGTATACGTGCTTGTCTGTTATCGCTCCTATGGCACAGACAAAATAAACAACGAAACACTTTAAAAACTCAAATTGGAAGCATTAAAATATCTCCTCGTTATATTCAATGCCATCTTAAATCACAAAGTCTATCCACGCGTGTTTATAACAGCGCAAGTAATGACTATATCGAAGCAGGGAAAGAATTCAGCACTCCTACAAAACAGATGCCCGATTAGCTTACTAAACAGCACTAGTAAAATATTTTAAAACACCCTATTAACACGGCTTCAAAAACACGCCAATGAACACAGTATAATCCCAGATTTTCTGTTCGGTCTCAGATCAGGTCAGTCTAAAACACACCCATTACTTAAAATCGTCTAATAATCCACAGACGGCTTTAATGATAAAACTAAAGCCTACACAGTAATCACAATGGACGCGAAGAAAGCATATTGGACAAGGTCTTGATTCCGGGACTAAAACAGAAACTTATTAAATTTAATTTCGACACGTACATTTATCTGTTGGCTCACTATTTGTGGAAACGAAAGTCCTATGTGGCGCTAGATGGGTCTAAATCAGTGGTACTCAGACTTTTTTAGGGGGCCATGTTAAGAAAAACTAAGACCGCCGCGGGCCGCACTTATGACACTTGACATAATAATATTTGTGAATTAAATGTAGGTGGTTAATTCGATGACATTTAAAATTCAGAGTGTCGTGTATCGTCTTGCTAGTCGCTTGTTTATTCGTTCGATACGGCGATGGCGGGCGGAGGTAGTACATCAAAAATATGTACAGAAGTCGCCTGACTAATAAAATAATGAAAAATATCGTCTAGTTTCATCAGTGACTTTAACTTTTAATGAATTCTTATTTTGTAGTGCGTTTTTATTTTTGTAACTGACGCCCTAAAAATAAGAATTTGGTAACTTGTATCTACTGAAGCCGGCGAGCGCGGGCCACAAAGAATGGGCACGTGGGCCGCAGTTTGAGTACCCCTGGTCGAAATCAACTATAAAATTAAGGGCGGGTGCAACACACGGCTCTCCCCTCGCCGCTTTCTTTAATAACATATAAACAGCAGTTATCCCACATGCGAAAACTTATGTAAAAATGTATGCAGACAACGCGGCTATAATTAGACAGTGAGCTAAATAAAAATATGCCCTAGTAAGCGTGCAATGACAACTCACCACATTAGAACAATGGTATACTCGCTGGAAAATATAAATAAATGTTGCAAAATCAACTAAAATAATTATTACAAAAAAGCGCCCTCAGCCAGTCAGGGAACTTAAAATCTTTAAAAATTATATTCCGAATGTTAAATCTGCTAAATATTTAGGGCTAACCTTTGACAGATCAGTTACATGGGCAGAACACATTACAATAATCACCAATATAGCCATAGGAAAATTAATAAATCTATATCCAATGCTTATAGCACCTCCATTCCCTCGCGGGAAAATGGTAGAGAGAGCTCTTTAAGAAAATCATTAGCCCCCTATTACTGTATGACAGTGAAATATTTCCTTATGCCGCCACCTCACACATACAGAAAGTACAGATAATACAAAATAAATTCCTTCGAGCCATTGCAAATGCAGGCTGGTATACCAGCAATTAAACAATACATTTACTTTTAAAAATTGACTATATTAAATAAGTAATAATTTTTATGAATAAAACCTTTATGAATGTATCAGTGAACATGGCAACCCCTTTATAAATTAAATACCTGAATATGACCCACCAGAGTCACGGAAATTCAAAAAACCGCGATTATCTTAACTTATTAGCCCTGATTTCAACCCAAGTCTGCATCAATACTATACGCTTGAATCCACACACATAAAAATATTACATTAATGCGGTTAATATAAATGTAAAACGTATCACATGATTGACTCGCTTTAGAGTTCTCTGCCAGTGTACTAGAGCTGACATAACCGCCCACAGTGTGGAATAAGCCCGTCTGGATAGCTTCGCTACGAGTTCCGGTGAGNGTGTACTAGAGCTGACATAACCGCCCACAGTGTGGAATAAGCCCGTCTGGATAGCTTCGCTACGAGTTCCGGTGAGTTTCATGCTGTGGAGCTACTCTGCTACACCACAGCATGCATAATTCTATACAGTTTTAATCAAGGAACCTGGGGCGGGGCAACTTGCTTCAGGCGCCTAGACTAACCTTCTGAATACGCAGGTGTATGATCGACTTGCTTTAGAGTTCTCTGCCTGCGGGCTAGGGAGACATTACCGCCTGCCTTGTGGGTTACACCGGCCTGGAAAGGTTCACTACCAGTTCCGATGAGATTTACAGGGCAGGAAATTATAACTACTCAAAATAGAATTTCGACACTAAAAAACCGGGATTTGTTAAATTCAAACCACATTGGCAGTACTCTCGGACCGGCGGAATCATCCGATCGGTCCGGGAGAAAATTCTACACATTTAACAAAACTACCCAGACCGAGGAATTACTAGCTCAGTTCACACGAAACACTGGAGCTGAGCGGAGCTCCTCGGGTCCTACAAGAAACCAGGTGGTCATAATTAACACCTACTGACACTTTCCTACACTTTGCCGTACTGTGCGGACACGCACAGCTCTAAATACACACACAGCGTCCTCCCACTTGTCTCATACTTACACCCTGTCAAGGCAGCTCATGTAAGTGCGCTGGCAGACAGTTTCACCACACACTGTCGTCAGGAGTCCAGGCCGAGAGGCACACATGAGAGGTCAGGACTGGGTTAGGGGGCATTAGATATTAAGTTAGTCTAAGTTTCAAAAAAATAAAAAAAAATTACAAAAGANTTTAAAAAAATTTACAAAAGAGTATAAAAATTTAAAAACATATGCCATACAAAAAAATTATAAAATTTCAAAAACCAAATCAAAATTTTAAGATTAAAAAAAAAAACCAAAAAATTATATTTTAAATAAAAAAAATTACAAAAATTATTGATTTAAGGCTGCAAGAGTGGTTTTTAGTTTTTTTTAGGATAATCTACAAAAAAAAATGATGCCCCTCGAGAGGCTGATGTACGTACGCCATCTACACTGGTAAACCCTAGTTTTGGCCAGGGCTGGCAACAGTCCTGGTACATAGGTTGCCAGAAAAGTGTAATAATCACGTGCAACATTTTTCACAAACGACACACGATGGACTGACCGGAGAATAAGAGCTAGGTTGGACCCTAACTTGCAGTGTCGTAAGGAATGATGATGATACGCTGGGTTGTCGATGAGCAGCGACTCGGGTTGTAGGAACTCACCGACACACTACACGCGGAGTTTAATAAGCCACTTGCAAACAACACTACAACATGTTCTACGGACATCACGACACTACAACACGCCAATCGGGAGACTAGTGGGGAGCTTCACTCCCCAGCCGACAACACCTACACTTAAATTGACTAAGATAGCAACAGTGGTTAACAGCTATGAATAGTGGCCCGGAGACAAGCTAAAACATAAAATCGGCAGCCTGCCGCCGACACAGTGATTAGACCCAAGTGTGTCGGGCTGTAACTATATTTGCAAACCCCACTTAATGAGTTATGGGAACTTCAGTTCCTGGTCTCGTGATAGCACGGCTTACCGGGGGCGTATGAGTGAGAGGTGGCGGAGCCGGGCCTTTTATGTATACTTCTTGGTCTCGTCTGCATCGTCTACTCCTGGTTACTTGGTTACTTCTCCGACTCTGCACCTTTGATTGTTTGCGTCATGACTGATTAGGCGGACGCGACCAAAGGCCTAAGGGCACTTAGCAAGTGGGTCGTGTGTGGAAATGTTTTTAGCCGTTTTTTTAAGTTTTTTAAATGTAATGTTTTGGGATATGGCAACGACCATCCGCGGAAGTCTAAACTCCCTTTGGTAGACTTGCCTAAAATTGTGATTGGTTTACCTTGCTCGGTGTCGGTTGCGAATCCCTTTAACACTTTCCAATATTTCACGTAATGAGTGTAATCCAGTGCTTTTACCGTTTTTTTTTTTTTTGCCGAGGATAGCCCTGTGGCAGTTGTTTGATACGTTAACGTGAGAGTTGAAAGGAACCGCACTCGCTNGGCAACGACCATCCGCGGAAGTCTAAATTCCCTTTGGTAGACTTGCCTAAAATTGTGATTGGTTTACCTTGCTCGGTATCGGTTGCGGATCCCTTTAACACTTTCCAATATTTCACGTAATGAGTGTAATCCAGTGCTTTTACCGTTTTTTTTTTGCCGAGGATAGCCCTGTGGCAGTTGTTTGATACGTTAACGTGAGAGTTGAAAGGAACCGCACTCGCTTTTGTGTCGCTGGTTTTAAAATACGCTGTTATTGACGCCGGTTTCCATTTTTTTTTTTACATATTTCTTGGTAATGCTCACATAATTTTTATTTACGTTTCGTTGTTTTTATCTTATTTTAAAGTGTAATGTTTTTAAATCCCTTTGCGAAAGGCTTTGATTAGGGTCCGTCAGGCCACCCCCTCGTTACGTTTAGTTTCAGGGTAATTTTTTAATATGTATGGTTTGTGTTATCAAGAGATAGTGGGCTCATTCTGAGCGCTCACTGTTCCCCATTGTGAATTCTTTTTTATAGATATTTCAGTATTTATTTTAATGTGATTTATATTAAGCAGTCGTTATTATATAATTGTGAAATCTTCCTCATGCCTTGTGAATTTTGTTGTAATTCGCTTGTATCCCTGTGAGCAATTTTTTATATCATCAAAGAAAATAAAGAGTGAGTCTTGAATTAGTTTTTTGCATAAAACTTGTGGTTCGCCACAAATGCATTAAAAAAAACAGAAACAAATAAGTCATCCCAGTTCGTGTACCACACATTCAATTCAATATTTTGACATGGAACTACTTTCCCTACGTTGTCAACGACTTACACTGGGTGCATTCCGGACAGTTCGGCCGTTAAAATATAGGCTGACAAGGAGAGTGAGAATTTTTAAAGTTTGATTTAAGAGGTCGATAATGAATCGTGGACAGCCTAAAACAACATTACCAAACAAAAACAGGTGGTATTGTGGTGCAGTAAGGAGTGGTCGAGGCAACGAAGCGACGTCCGCAACCACCAGAAAGTAGTGAAACCACAGCGAGTGGACTGCATGAGCCCTGTTGATTGAACAGACGAAGGAGGTCCTGTGGCGGCCTCGCGGGGGAGGACACAGACGGCCGGAGGTTCAAAGACAGCTGCCGGGGGAGAGGATTGAAGGAGCCGCGCTGAAGAAGGACGAGATTGAGTGCCAAGTGAGTTTGCGGGGACCTGCAGGGAAATAAAGGGACTGACATCAAATAGGGTCCGAAGTGATTTATTCGCTTCCCCACCCCCTCCATTCCCATCCTTCACAATCCACGAGTCCGGTCAGGTGAGGAAGCTTGGGATAGCCGCATCCAAATTAAAACATGCGTTGAAGAGACCGTGACATTCCCAAAGTTGAACGTTGCTTTGGTTTTTTCATTGTTATAGTTTTTCAANAAGAGACCGTGACATTCCCAAAGTTGAACGTTGCTTTGGTTTTTTCATTGTTATAGTTTTTCAAATATAAATTTGTGAAGAGAGTGCCAGTAGTTCATAAGTTGCTGACGTTATAAAAAAAAAAACTGAAGTGTATATTTTCAACAAAATAATAAATTAACCCCTTCAAATCCTCGAAAGCTTTTTTTGCAACTGCAAACAGCGCATAGTAAACATCAGTTATACATTATTATAAAAATGTATAAAATATTAACTGAAGGAATAATTACTCAACGATTCCTTCGGAAAGAAAATATTAGAAGAATAAGGAAATACACATCGTATTGGTAACGCGACTTTGTAAATACAGAAACAACCGTCTTTATCTACAGCATAATCGAAGGTGTGCTAACTTCGTATGCTAACATAACTAAAATAGAGCATACTTCCCATCCAAAGTTTGTATTTGAGCTTGGATTCGCATGGTTCGAATGTGAAGCCACAAATACCTCAGACCTTTGTTGTTTCATGAAGTTTATACAGCACTTTATAGCTTNGCATGGTTCGAATGTGAAGCCACAAATACCTCAGACCTTTGTTGTTTCATGAAGTTTATACAGCACTTTATAGCTTTCTTCTGAAGAGGTGCAGAATCCATCACGGGAAGCTGGCGATAACGAAGGCAGTTGCTAAAAATCTTAAATTTTATNTCTTCTGAAGAGGTGCAGAATCCATCACGGGAAGCTGGCGATAACGAAGGCAGTTGCTAAAAATATTAAATTTAATTTTTTGTTAAAGTTTAGTGTTTTAAGTTAAATTTTAAAATCTATGGGATTTTTCAATGGCCACACAATTGGCTTGAATAATACACATACGTTTTTTATTCTCAAGCTTAAAAACTAAAGACAATCTACTTATGACAGATGGAGTACTGTTAAAGCTGAGACAAGACTTAATAGTTAAAAACTCGTTTGACTATCAAGAAATACGGCAAAATGAAGGTGAAAGGGATTGTGCTATAATTTCAGAATAATAAACTGTAATTACAATTTTCGAAGCCTTAATTTTAAAAATGCATTTTCTCTATGAAGATGATATGTTCTTGTACCAAATTGCTTCATATTTAACTGGAAAAATTCTTAAAAGACTTGCTAGTTACTTATTTAGTTGAGTGTGTATACAGGATGACGTACGAAGTGGAAACATACGAGCGGTCAGTTAAATAATAGGTTTTGATTATTCATACCCCGAAGGAAAGATGATAAAGATGAGTAATATGGCGCACATTGCACGTAATAACTATNAGGTTTTGATTATTCATACCCCGAAGGAAAGATGATAAAGATGAGTAATATGGCGCACATTGCACGTAATAACTAAAGTATATATGAATGTATAAAATGCCATTGTATAGTTTTGTGAAATATTAAAGTTTACTATTAATCTAGTTCTTTGTCGAACTTTTTCAAACAAATTGAACTAAACCACTTACTAACAGTTAATTCCATATTTAGTAAGACGAAAACACTGATTTAATTTTGCCTTATTCCCTCTCAGTATAGCTGCAAATAAGACAGCGTTAATGTTCAAATGGGCTATTTGTTATTACAGCCATGAATAGTTTCAAATCTTACTTTTCAAAATGTTTAAAGGAAATCAGACGGAGAACATTTTCTGACTCTTACTTTCAATTATTGTAATCGAGTGCTTGATTTTTTTGTTGCTTCAAGGTCTTAGAGCACTCGAAACATTTCAAATGTCAATATAAACTTTAAGAACACTGAAATTACTTTCTGTTGGCATTTTGATATTTCCATAACCTTTATCGCATTGGTATTTAGGCTGTGGGTTAGGACTTTCTTTTTCAAAATTTTCATATATATATTTATATATGCAAACAATTCGGATATTTTTTGCAGTATATGAAATGTTTGCATAATGCAACAAAAAACTATGGTACCTATCACTTAAATTCTTAGCTGTGTATTGTAACACGGAAAAATTCCAATTTTAAATGTAAACTATAATTCCCTTAGCAGTATTTGCTTTAATCACAATCTGCGTTATTGAAAAAATTAACTCTATGATTTACATTGGACCGAAACAACTACATCAACCAATTAAATTAAGTAATTGTCACATTTCATTAAATACATCTGCAATGGTATTTTCCTTTGCGTGAATCGTAAAGGTATGTCACGAATAATACTATTAAAATTAAATATCTGGTTTTCGGACCAGAAAATTTGTACATAAAACTCGTAAAAATTTATAAATATCATATGTAAAGCAAAATAAGAATTTAACTTTACATGACATGGCCCTTTATACCTGCTGNGTAAAAATTTATAAATATCATATGTAAAGCAAAATAAGAATTTAACTTTACATGACATGGCCCTTTATACCTGCTGTATTTTCCTAACCTGCAATAATTTTAGTATAATGTTTGCGTTCTATGTAGTCCGAGGATGCACCACATGTTTTCGATTGCCGAGATATTCGACGAACGCGCAGGCCAAGGAGGCAATGTGACATGAACCGTAGGACGATGTGTGCTACACGCGATCTCGCATTTTCCTGTTGGTACAGGAGCTCAGGCAGACGCTGATGATAGGGGACATCAGTCTCCGACATCTCCACGATGTAATGGTTGCTGGCCATCGTGCCAGCGAGGCGGACTAAGTGCGAACAGGACTGGAATACGACGGCACCCCATACCATAACACAAGTTTTTGGGTCGGTATGGCAGTGCATAATGCAGGACTATTCTAGGCGTGTGCCACAGTGTCACCAGACAGGGATGTGACCATCATGGTGATACAAGTAAAGCGGGATTCGTTAGAGAAGGCGATGGCATGACATTCGTCCTTCCAAGCCCGACATTTCACGAACCATTGAAGTCGCAGGCGCCCGGTGGTGAGAGGTCAGTGGCAGCCACAGCAATGGGCTCCTGGAAATTATGCCCTAATGCTGAAGACGGCGACGCACCATGCAAGTGGACGCAGTTTGATGTGCCACATGCCTGACATCCAAAGCGAGGGTGTTTGGTACTGCTGTATGGTATGTAATCGCCATGCGCACCAGATGTCTGTCCTCGTATTTGTTATTGCGACGGGGTCGTTGCCTTCTTTCATGTCGCTCAGCCCGTCCTTCCTCGACCTTCTGATTCCATATCCACTTCAACGTAGTTGCATTTCTTCCAACGCGAAGATTAATTTGGTGGTAGGATATTCTAGAACCTCTCGCGGTAAAAGGCGGAAACCTGTTCGCATGATTGTCATGTTCTTCGACACAGTATGCACACTCTGTCTGTGCATAAAAACGGTGGATAAACATAATGGCACTGCCTTTCAAAAGCCTCCAGACCTCTACATATATACCGCTTATCAGTGTCGTCATTGGTTCACGTACTGCGCCACATGGCTGAAAAACTAATCACATCATTCTTCTACCCTGTTCTACGCATTCTCCGAATTTGGGTCCTTCAGATTATTCCTTCTTGGTGATGCAATTTTAACTGCCAGCAATGTATTTCACTGGCTTATTTTGCTGAAAAAAATATTGTAATGTGCCTCTTAAAAACCACTTGCTTTGTTGTGAAGTTTGCTATTTTAATATATTTTTAATATCAAAATGTTTCTTAAATAATTTGTGTAGAAATCGAACTCATATTCAGTACTTTGTCAATGCAAAATATTTTGATATTTAAGTCATATAAGTCAGGGGACTAAACCAATTTTAAGTTAACAAGAAAATAATCAAAAGAAAAGAATAAATGGGAGGTATGCTAATGTAGAAAATCTAATGTGTCTAGATAACCAAAACAATTTTATTTTTTAATAACTGTGTCCCTTACAACATTACAATATCTTTTTAGAATAAAACTATGCAGATGCATTACCGTCGTACAATAAATAATACAAATAGAAATATAATTTAAGATTTTTCTATTTAATACTGCATTTGATACTCGTATGAGTAAGTGACCATTATACATTTTTTGCAAACTATTAGCACAAGAAAATAATATACACTACCTTTCCAAACTTGAGTTGGAAAGTAGGGAACAGTTCCTTTTTAGCCTACTTTCCGAAGGAAAAAAAGACTCATGAGATCACGTTCCTGTCTATGTGGCGGTGCGTGCTTGTATGAGCTGGTATGTATGTGTGTATGTGAGTATATCTGTGCATGTGTTTGCAGCCCTTCAATTTTTGAACACGTAAACCAAATTTTACCAAATCGGTACACATAAAGTAAAAGTAAGGAGACCTTTTCTGACAACACCACGCACTTACTTTCAAAATGGCGTTCATTTTAAAATTTACGGTGATATGTTATATCTCGGAAAAAATTCTACCAATTTAAACCAAATTTTGTACGCTGACAGCGCAACTCAAAGGCATTAAAAAGAGTTTAATATTATCGTTGGTACGCCATTTTGNTTGTCTGTGCATGTGTTTGTAGCCCTTCAATTTTTGAACACGTAAACCAAATTTTACCAAATCGGTACACATAAAGTAAAAGTAAGGAGACCTTTTCTGACAACACCACGCACTTACTTTCAAAATGGCGTTCATTTTAAAATTTACGGTGATATGTTATATCTCGAAAAAAATTCAACCAATTTAAACCAAATTTTGTACGCTGACAGCGCAACTCAAAGGCATTAAAAAGAGTTTAATATTATTGTTGGTACGCCATTTTGAAACATAGGATAACATGAAAAAATAAGTTTTTACGTAATATGTAGAAAATTTATTAACCAATTTTCGCCAAATTTGGCACGCGTGTTAAACCATGATAGGCCACAAAAAAAAGTAGTTTAACTTAATTAGAAACTTATTTTTAAAATGGCAACCATTTAATAATTTAAGTTTATTTGGTATAACTGCCATACTGTTTGACCAATTTCAACCGAATAAAGTACCCTCACAGTATCTATTACAAGCATCATTTAAGCCAAAAAACTTTTGTTGGCCATTTTGAAAGAAAGCACTGAATATATTAATTAAGTTTTTGTTTAATAAATTGGGAAAAAAATGACAGATTGCTACCAAATTAGGCAAAAAATGTACTACTGCAGCAGTGTATACGTACAAATATGTTACAAATATATCAGACACTTATTCTCAAAATGGCGGCCATCTAGATATTTTAGCATAGTGTGCTATATATTCGAAACCATGTAAATAATTACAATGAAACCCTGATGTTGGGAGTGTATATAACATACATCAAATGTATCTACACAGAGCCTCTTTTGACCTCCATTTTGTAAGGTATTGTCAAACAAATAAAATAAATTGTGGTTCTTGTTATGATTTGTATCAAAACTGTAACAACTAGCGCCTCCTATTGTTATCTCTATGTCATCATATTGTTTTCTCTATGTCATTAGTAATAAAGCTATGGTCGTTCAGTCGCCATTGAATCGCGATACGCAGTGTTCCATTTCGCTAATCATTACAGGTTATGAGCCCAGTAAACAATTGAATAATAATCTCGCGATAGTTTTACGGTATGATAAGTACTGAGTATAATTATATTCGCTGAAGGAGACTATTAATTGTGCGTATCGTGTGTGTGAGACCGTGTAATGGCTTCGAACTATGTGATAAGCGTCCCTTAGTTGAAAGGACGCGATAATTATAGTGAATGGTGTTTTGCGGCAGAGAATTTCCTGGTCTTGGAGGGCATGCTAGGATGCATCAAGCAGGAGCCGAATCAACCAGCAATAGGAGCCACGGATGATGCTAAAACCAGAGCAAAATTGATCTTGACCATTGATCCCTCGATTTACGTTCATATAAAAAACGTTACTTCTACAAAGGAGCTATGGACGAAACTAAAGCAGTTATTCGACGATTCGGGGTTTACCAGAAGAATAAGTCTGTTGAGAAATTTAATTTCTATTCGGCTTGAAAATTGTATCTCAATGACTGCCTATGT
>NQII01007270.1:33136-54085 GCA_002778355.1 Clitarchus hookeri
GCCGTTCTCTCATGAGGGTGACAGAAGTACTGAATTATTGAATACAGTACATACAGATCTTTGCGGACCTATGGAGAATGCTTCTCTAGGGGGGTCAAGGTATTTTATTATTTTTGTCGATGATTACAGCAGAATGACACACATTAATTTTTTGAAAAATAAGAGTGAAACTTTTGAATGCTTTAAACAATACAAAGCTAAAGTTGAAAATGTTCTGGGAAAAAAGATAAAGATTTTACGGAGTGATAACGGACGTGAATTCTGTAATAAAGAATTGGATGATTACCTGAACAAAAAATGGGAATAATACATCAAAAAACAAATCCTTACACGCCTGAACAAAATGGTTTATGCGAACGCATGAATAGAACTTTAATAAAAAAAAAGCGAGATGCCTTTTGTTTGAAGCTGATCTACAGAAGAAATTTTGGGCAGAAGCAAGTAATACTGCTGTTGATTTGCAAAATAGAACGGTAGCAGCTGGAAGATATTTGGTAGTACTGTCATGGTGCATGTCCCCAAAGTTAAACGTGCGAAGTGGGACAAGAAGTCTGAGAAGTGCATCTTAGTAGGTTATTCAGAGGAAGTAAAGGGGTACAGAGTTTACAACCCTAAAACTCAGGTAGTGTCAACCAGCAGAGACGTCATTATTATGAAAAAAAAATTGAAAACAGAGAACCTAACTGTAGTTAAAGAGAAGGAGAATGTTGATACCGATATCGGTGAAGTAAATGCAGACTCATTGGGGGACAACAATCAATCTGATGACTCGTATACTAGTACTTCAGGATTTAATAATGATGAAACCTATGTGCAGGGTTATACTGCAGACTCGGACAGTTCCACTGAAGTTGATGAAAGGATACAATCACGCGCGTTGCCTACTAGACAAAGACAAAAACCAGATAGATATGGTTTCTCAAATATGTGTACAGAAAGTGACATATTACATATTGATGAGTTGTCGGTGGAAGATGCACTACAAGGTACAGATAAGGAGTGTTGGTCGCAAGCTATACAAGAGGAGCTGCAGTGTTTTGAGGATAACAATGCTTGGGAGCTTGTGGAACCTGAAGACGGTAAAACAGTGGTAAAGTGCAAGTGGGTATTGAAGAAAAAGTGTGACAGTGAAAACCAGATTCGTTACCGTGCTAGATTAGTAGCCAAAGGCTATAGTCAAAAGTATGGTGTGGACTATGAAGAAACCTTTTCCCCTGTTGTGAGGCACACCACATGCGTTTGTTATTTGCAATTTCTGTACAGTTAAATCTTGATATAATACATTTAGATGTGAAAACAGCCTTTCTGAATGGAGAATTGAATGAGATATATATATATGCAAAAACCAGACGGTTTTGTTTGCTCAGAGAATGATAAAAACAAAGTCCTTAAGTTGAAAAAGGCTATATATAGCCTCAAACAATCCTCCAGAGCATGGCATGAGAAAGTTGACAATTGTTTGATTCTAAATGGATATAATAAATCTAAACTGCAACCATGCTTCTATAGCAAAGTTGTAAATGGTTGTAAGACAATGGTCACTATTTATTTCGATGATTTCTTTGTGTTTTCGAACGATAAAAAAGAAATGTTACAGTTAAAAGAAATATTGAATTGTCAGTTTAAAATAAAAGATTTGGGACAAGTAAAGCATTGTCTAGGTATGGATGTTAAAATTGATAAGAGTAATAATGTAATTACTTTAAGCCAAGAAAATTATATCGATCAACTTTTGCACAAGTTTGATATGGTTGATTGTAAAACTGTTAAGACTCCTATGGAGGCTAAATTGAATGTTACTAAATGTGAAAATTCTTAAAACCAGAATCGATATCATCAACTTATAGGTAGTTTGATGTATCTGGCAGTCCTTCCAAGACCGGATATTGCTTATGCAGTAGGATATTTGAGTCAGTTCAATAATTGTCATGGTGAAGAGCATTGGTCATANATCAATATCAACAACTTATAGGTAGTTTGATGTATCTGGCAGTCCTTACAAGACCGGATATTGCTTATGCAGTAGTATATTTGAGTCAGTTCAATAATTGTCATGGTTAAGAGCATTGGTCATATGTAAAGAGGATACTTAAATATTTAAAACATACAAGAACTTTTGGTTTAAAATATAGTAAGAATAAAGATTGTGATGTTAAAGGTTTTGTTGATGCCGACTGGGCTAATGATACTATGGACAGAAAGTCATATACAGGTTATTGTTTTATGTTATCAGGTTGTGTCATCTCTTGGGAATGTAAAAAACAGAAGTCAATAGCATTATCTAGCACAGAAGCTGAATATATAGCAATTTCAGAAGCTTGTAAAGAGGCAATATATCTTAGAAACTTGCAATATGAGATTACAGAGAAAATGTATACAATCACTATATGTAATGATAATCAGAGTGCACAGAAGTTGTTGGCAAATCCTATTTTTCACAATAAAACCAAGCACAGTGATGTCAGATACCACTTTTGCAGAAACATGATATCAGATAAAATTGTGTATATTCAATATTTGCCAACAGCTGACATGCCAGCGGATATGCTAACCAAGAGTTTAAATTCAGTAAAACATTATACACTTATAAAACTTTTGGGAATTGAAAGTGTGTAATATTTTGATAAGTGGGGGTGTTATGATTTGTATCAAAACTGTAACAACTAGCGCCACCTATTGTTATCTCTATGTCATCGTATTGTTTTCTCTATGTCATTAGTAATAAAGCTATGGTCGTTCAGTCACCATTGAATCGCGATACGCAGTGTTTCATTTCGCTAATCATTACAGTTCTATCTCAGGAAACAATTGATCGATTCTTACCAAACATAGCAAAAATGTAGTACTGAAGTAGATGATGTTAACTGTTAAGTTTAAAGTTGGTCAGACTCTTATTTTCGAAATTGCGGCCATAAAGCTATTTTAGTTTTGTATGTTATATCGCCTAAACCATGTAATTAAATCCAATGAAACTTCGTATGCTGACTGTATATATTACAACCTTCAAATGTGTCTACACAAAATTTATTTTGTCCGCCAATTTGTAAAATAGTAACACATGACAAATTAAAAGTATGTAATATCTCCGAAAACAAACTGATTTATAAAAAATTTGGCAAATGAGTAGTAGCAATATGGAAGGCCATTGAAATTTATAAACTTTGAGAAGGTCAGATACACAAATATTCAAAATGGTGGCTAAATATAATTTTAGCTCAGAATTGTTTATCTACCAAACTGCAAAACAACCCTAACTTGTAGGCTGGCAGTGNTGGCTAAATACAATTTTAGCTCAGAATTGTTTATCTACCAAACTGCAAAACAACCCTAACTTGTAGGCTGGCAGTGTCAATTTTATCCATCTAAATGGTATATGCAAAGACTTAGTTCAACGCCATTTTGTAAGATAGCTCCACATGAAATAATTTAATTTTTATTTTGTATCTCGGAAAACTATCAACCGATTTCTTTCAAATTTGGCGAAAAAGTTGTGGTGTGGTAGGTCATATTAATTTATGTTTTTTTAGTGTGTTAAGCTCTTATTTTTCTAATGGAACCTATACAAACGTTTTAGCTTCGTGTGCTATATCTACGAATTTATGTAACAGATTTACATTTCACTTTGTAGGGGAACTCGGGGCGGAATGGAATACTTAAGGTTTAAACATTTTTTTAAAATTGGGTAATTACACAAAACACCTGATAAAGATATAAAACATAACTTTATATTGTTAAGAATCACATGTAACATGATAAGTACTTATAACTAAAAATCTTATATTTTTTAATTTTTCTTTAAAAAATGATCTGCAAATTTCCCGTTCTGCCCCACATACGGGGCAGAATGGAATAGGTTTTTAAAAATTAATTCTATTTTCTAAAAAATTAAAAAAAAACAGTGGGAATTACTGCATTAAACCTACAAATCGACATTTATTAGTTGGCAACTAATATTAAAAACATAAAAGTCATTAAAAAAATGATTCGGGTTAAAAATTAATGATATTTTACAATGAAAAAAAATCATATATTTTTTGGTTTTTTTTTGTAAATAGACAGAAAATTTATCTATTTTGTCTAACCATCAAAAACTATACTACTTGTCGTTCTCGCAATGTTCACAAATTAAAATTTCTTCATCATCTTCGCTGTCTATGCCAGCACATGAGTTGTGAGCCCACTTGTATCATTTCTGGCCGGCAACCCATCCTTCATTAGAAACGGAGTAACATTCCCCACAGTAAAGACACTCTTCATCTTCAACTTCTGATTCACTATCCTCCACCTTCATCTTCTTTGATTTTTTTTAGCCCTTTGATTTCTTAAAGNGGCAACCCATCCTTCATTAGAAACGGAGTAACATTCCCCACAGTAAAGACACTCTTCATCTTCAACTTCTGATTCACTATCCTCCACCTTCATCTTCTTTGATTTTTTTTAGCCCTTTGATTTCTTAAAGAGATTTTTTAAATTAACTTCTCTTTAGTGGCAGTTTTTGGTCCCTTATCTCTGTTTTTCCCTCTTTCCCTTTTTCTTTTTCATGTTTTTTGGCAATAGCATCCTGCAGCTCATTTTTGTAAGGAGAATCTGTTAATATGACGGTTTTTCCTTTTTTCCTTNCATCCTGCAGCTCATTTTTGTAAGGAGAATCTGTTAATATGACGGTTTTTCCTTTTTTCCTTGAAGTTTGCTTTGTATTTTGCTTGATTAACGGAATCGGTATCAAAGATTCAGGTGATGTCTGAAAAGCTGATTTTTCTTGAGAATTTGCACAAATTCTCGCAGAATCTTGTTGCCACGAACATCCACCAACACCAAGTAATGACTTCAAAGGAACCAAAAAAACAGAAGTTGTTCGGTGGCTCTGTGGACATGGGAGAGTCTGTTGTCAAATCGTAATCGTGGTCATCAGTAGACTTTTCAGCGGAACATTCATTGTTTTCCAATTAAATGTCAGTTGTCGCAGAAGGCAGGTAGTCTGCGTCTGAAAAAACGTTTAGATCGGGTGGCCATATCCCCGTTTTCCTAAAACCGGTTATAGCGGTTGACATTGTAGCAGCGTGTAAAAATGATGCACCAAAGATTGTTGATATTTGAAAAAGTGTAACACCTTTTCCCGGATGGCTTCTAAGCCATTTTCTGACTTCTTCACCGTAGTAAAGACTAAGGAGCTTGAAAAACGTTACATCTAAAGGTTGCAACTTATGAGAAGTGTGAGGTGGTAAACAAAGAAGAACCACACCATTTTCTATAGCCATTTCAAGCAGCTTCAGATTTTTGGTATGGGTTGAATGTCCATTCACAATGAGAAGAACAGGCGATTCTTGTGTGGCTTTTGAAAACTCAATAAACTTTGCAAACCAGACTATAAATAATTCAGTAGTCATCCAACCCGAAGGGTGAACTTCACACCAGCCTCCTAGGGGTAAGCCAAGGTCAAACGCTTGTTTTTTCTTCATTCTTGGGAAAATAAGCATTGGCAGCATGTATAACCCAGATGCCGACATGCAAACCTCCGCTGTCACTGTTTCTCCGCGTTCAGCATATGTTACAGCCCCTACTTGCCTTAGCTGATTCCATCGCTTGGACATCCCATTTTTGCCTGTCCGTCTTCCTATTGTACGTTTGGACCATCTGGAATAACAAACAAAATTTTTTACAAACCTATTCACGTCAAAATATGACGGGGCAGAACGGGATACTATCCCGTTCTGCCCCATCCCGTTCCGCCCCATAGCACTTTTTAGGTTATGAGTGTTTGCTGAACTGAAAACCTGACGTATTTATACTTACTACACGAGTATCTTATAGCTAATGACATGCACTATAACGATACATAACACACATTATTGTTGAATTAATGGTTAGAAGCTCACCTTATATTGAAATCAGCGAAAAGTTACAAAACACGCGTCAGAAAACCACGAACACTCGGTTAGCTCAGTAGGCTGTGTCAGAACTGGTCAAAATGGCTGCCGAGTCTTCTCTACCGTCTGTAGGCTTAGTTCGATGCCTCTCCACTAGTCTCTAGCACTCTTCAGTCGAAGAAAGTTCCCTATCCCGTTTTGCCCCACTATCCCGTTCCGCCCCGAGTTCCCCTATATTGTATGTATGACAACCATCGAATCTGGTACTACATAAACTTTTTCTCCTCCAATTATGAAGATCTTCACATTAAAAATGGAGATTTTATGCCATAACTTAGAGTCCAATCAACCGATTTCCACCAAATTTTCCACACACGTGGCGTTATTGTAGGCAATGTAAACTTATGTGCTTTCAGTGTCTCAGGCTCTTATCGTTAAAATGATGGCCGTGTAAATATTTCAGGTTGGTGAACTCCATCATTCAAATCATTATACTGATTAGGCCTACATCCGAAGTTGATGCTCCAAATCCTACCTTCGTGATGCAGTTGATTGCACGCTAGCTTAATTTTACGAGTTTTTCTGAATTCTGATCCAGGGTAAGTCACGCGTGTATTTTAATTGTATTGGTGCTGTTTCACATGTTTCTGGTTTCATATATAATGATATTGCGCCAATGAGACGTCAACGCCTACCTGCCATCAAAGCTTTTAAGAATTTCAGTAAAATTTATTTTCACCCATTTAGAGGAAAGTAGGCTCACTAGTTATCATTAACTTCGTGTTAATTTTGAATTTGATAATAGGTATGAGCGAAAGAAATTAAAACTGAACCTCATTTATAATGTAGTTAAGGTAGTGAAGTTCTTAGGAGGATGATAAGTTATTATCAAGAGAATAACATTTTGTATGATAATTATAGCTTCACTTATCTTACGGGAACGTGCGAAGATATTATTTTATTATTCCCCTGCAAGGTGTAATTATCCGATCCGAATTAGCTTACTGTAGTAACAACGTCTATGTAAAAATAACTGAGATACAATCTGAAAAAGTCATAAAAATAACACGACCGAAGTTTGTTTTTCTTAAATATTGTCATCAAAATATTTTCGGAAAAAACTTGGCACACAAAATGTATTTAATTTTATATACTATTGTTTTATTAAGGGGAACCTTACTGCAATATTTTCGATTTTGGTTTTTCTAATTTTTCAAGATATTTTTTATTTTATTTCAGAAAGTATTTCTATACCCACCTATCTTTTGACCTTATAGAGAAGTGCAGGCATAAAGACTGACCTACGAACTCATATTTATGTCTCAAAGGTTTTTTTTTTTCAAATGTTAGCAGAATTAAAGAAGTGACGTAATAATGAGTTCGTAGTTCCCTGTTCTTGTCCGTACTGCTGTGTAATGTTAAGGTTTATTCTATTACAAGTTCGGAACGAAACGTGGTTTCTTACATGGGAGTTTAGCACAGGAAAAATTTCCGCCGCTAGGTGCGCAGTGTTCCGAAAGGTATCTTTTAAAGAAAATTTTAAACTGGGTGAATAAAAAAAGAGAAATATTTTACTTAGTGACGAAATTATTTTTCTTTTGATTTATGATTATTACAATGAGTTTCTTTTTTAACGTAGAAAATAGATAAAACGTGGTACATTGCTGACACTAGCGCTTACCTAGTGGCGAAATTTTTTTGTTGCCGAGACTCTTAACATTGGTTTTCCCAACCTGTAGTAGAAGTAACCTTAGTAAGGTCAATACCTAGTTGGGTATAAGGGTACTTCCGGAATATTTTCTTATGTAAAAAAAGTAACAAGCTAGAAAAACAAAAATTCAGTATGGCAGGAGAAGGTTCCCATTAAGGAATGTAGGGTGGACTTAACGTAACGTCGTAAACAAGGTCATAAGAGACGGCGCGAGATGCTGTCAGAAGCAGTAAAGGGGAAGTAATAGGCCGTGGACTGTATGAAGCAACCATACTAGCATTAGCCTGGAGTTATTTCGGAACTACTACGGAAAACTGAAACCAAGATGGCCGGACCGTGTCCTCCCGAATATGAGGCCAGTGGATTAAGGCTTCACGTCACACGGTGTGAGCATATCGAGTACGTGGCCGTATGTTATAAGTAAATACGTTTGCGACAGCGGGCAATAATATATTTGGGATTCGGAAATGAAATTAATGTAACGATAGCGTGTACGTTGTTTTTCTGGCTTTAGAATGACATCCAGGCGATATCTTTACTATTGCAACAAAACCAGCACGCCAGAACATCGAAGACGCGAGATATACGGCGCGGAAATTTTCGCCAACGTAATAAAATTTGCTGCCAGTCGCCTCGGTCCCCCACCCGCGCCTAGCGCATGCACTAACTAAAGACCATTCTCGAATCATAGTAGAATGAAGATATTTGGGCGGTTCTTATCATCGAGGTCTTGAGTGCCGATGAGGATGAAGTGAGGCGAGTATGAAGCAGTGCCGGAATGCAAAGGTGGGGAAAATGGGAAATACTCGAGAAAACTTGCCGATCATTGGCATCATCTGGCACGATTCCTTTATGTGAAAATCCAGCTGTGGCCCCACTGGGAATAAAACCCGATTCGCCTTGGTGGGAGGCGATTATTTTAACCACCACACCACCGCGGCTCCCTGTAGCATCGTAGTCGTATCCATGATCGAACTTTATTTTATAAGTCACGACGGTATAGTGTCGGAATGGATCACCCTGCAAACTTTACAATATCTTCACACTTTATGAATAGAATCTTTGAAAATTCAGCCCTTATATGAGGTGTTTGGTTATTTCCTAAATATATTGTATTAAAAGCGTTTTGAATTTCCGTTAACATAAAACATAAGGTTTGTTTACCATACATTCATAAATGTTCTATGTGACCACCACGAGCGGCCCGAACGACATCTACACGATAATCAAACTCGTTCCACACTCTTGTCAACATGTCCGGTGTTACGGTTTGGATGGCGTCCGTAATTCTCATTTTCAGGTCGTCAATGTTAGCCGGAAATGGTGGACGAAACACTTGAACCTTTATGTACCCCCATAGAAAAAAATCGCACGGGGTAAGGTCCGGGCTTCTTCGGGGCCAGTGATGAAGAGCCTGGTCACCAGCTGCTCCTCGACCAATCCAGCGTTGCGGAAACGTCTCGTTCAGGTATCCGCGAACAGCTAGGTGCCAGTGGGGTGTCGCACCATCCTGCTGGAAAATGAAGTCTCCCGCCACCTCTTCTAACTGAGGAAACAACCACTCTGTAAGCATGTCCAAATAAGGGATTCCAGTAACAGTGGGCTCGTGAAAAAAGAAAAGGACCGAAAACGGTGTCTTGGGATACAGTACAAAACAAGTTCACTTTGGGGGAAGCGCGCTCGTGTTCGGTGGTTTCACGTGGAGGCTCCTGACCCCATATCCGCAAGTTGTGCTGGTTTACCCTACAATTTGTATGGAACGTAGTTTCATCGCTAAAAACCAGCTTAGACACAAAGGCATCGNGTTGTGCTGGTTTACCCTACAATTTGTATGGAACGTAGTTTCATCGCTAAAAACCAGCTTAGACACAAAGGCATCGTCTACCCCGTTCTGGGCAAGAACAAACGCGCAGAAATCACGTCTCAGTTCTTTATCTCTTTTGGTAAGAACCTGTACAATCTGTAACCTGTATTGTTTGTACAGCATTCGATTTTGCAACACTGTTGGTACCGTCGATTGAGAAATTTGCATTTTCCGGGTAACTTGTCAAGTTGATTTTCTCGGACTGCGAACAACCGCTTGTTGAATACGTTGCATATTCTCTTCGGACACACGAGGCCGCCTGGAACTTTTNTTCTCGGACTGCGAACAACCGCTTGTTGAATACGTTGCATATTCTCTTCGGACACACGAGGCCGCCTGGAACTTTGACTTAGCTAAGGCACCCTGTGTCACGGAACTGACGAAACCAAAGTACGATACTCTACCTATCGGGAGGACGANTTTGACTTAGCTAAGGCACCCTGTGTCACGGAACTGACGAAACCAAAGTACGATACTCTACCTATCGGGAGGACGACGTCCGTATTTGCAACGGAATTCACGTTGAAAAGTCGTAACCGTTTTAAATTTAGCAAACTGAATAACACAGAAAGCCTTCTGATGTTCCGTCGCATCGTAATGCGGACTAACACACAACACACGCTCATAATGCGACGACAGACGCTTTCACTGTCATCTCTCGGCACATAAAGGAAACATCAGACTTTCCCCTTCACATTGACGTGTCGAATGCGAGANCGCTTTCACTGTCATCTCTCGGCACATAAAGGAAACATCAGACTTTCCCCTTCACATTGACGTGTCGAATGCGAGATCGCTACCCCCTCGCCACCTCAAACCGAGAGTTACAAACGCCATCCAAATCTTAACACCGGACATGCTGACAAGAGTGTGGAACAAATTTTATTATCGCGTAGATGNGTTACAAACGCCATCCAAATCTTAACACCGGACATGCTGACAAGAGTGTGGAACAAATTTTATTATCGCGTAGATGTCGTTCGGGCCACTCATTGTAGTCACATTGAACATTCTGAATGTGTGGTAAACATACTTCGTGGTTCCACGGTTAATTTTATTTGTCAATCAAGGTTTTAGGTTGTTTGGTTTTCATATTATTTTCCTTCAAAGATGGGGTATTATTTTTTACTCCTCTGTACATCATCTAATGTGGATAACTAATTTTATCTGTCCGTTTACAACTTAAAGCTGAGCCTGCACTCAGTGTGTGGTGTAACATATGTGTAGTTATCACAAGCGACTTTTTTCAAAGGTTTATTAGAAAAGTGTTCACATTACCGTGACCAGCCTATACAATTTACTCGCCATCGCCAATGCAACCGAAAAAGTCACGTGCCAACCGTGATGTTATGCATGTGTTTGTTTACATTAGACTTTTCACAGACCCGCATATTTATACGAATACAGTTCTTTGACTTATTTGAATGTATTCTAGTTGCATTAAAACTAAGCCAGAAAAAAAGTGTAAAAAAGCCAGAGAGATCTTACTTTCCTATCCTTTTGTTTTCTATAGGGCTACTGTCAGAAAAGCAGTTCAATGATGGGACACGAAGAGTGGCTACTGTGCCGTTTTTAGGCACTCACTTAATTTTAACATTGTGGTTTTAACCTTGTATTACCTTTCTGGGAATATTAATTTTTGGTTTTCTTGGCAAAGCCTATTGTGTAATTTTCTATCACATACCTTTATTTTTCATTTTTATGTTAAAGCAAGGTTATAATATTATTGTTACTTTTTTTTTTTTTTTTTTTTTTGTAATTTTGGTTATTTATTTAGCAGTATTCTAAGATTTCGTTAATTTTTCACTTTAAAATTTGTAAGTGACCAATTACTCTGATCTGGTTAAAGTATTGTGTCAACCGATTGAAATAACTTTATTTAAAAACTAATTGTGAATTTCGTAATGAAATATTCTGTATTTGGNGTATTGTGTCAACCGATTGAAATAACTTTATTTAAAAACTAATTGTGAATTTCGTAATGAAATATTCTGTATTTGGTTTGTGAATTTCATATTTAAATTATTTTCTGTCAATATAATTTTATATATTGTACTTATGGCATTAAAGTAAAATACCGCATTACGAAACAGGATAGTATCACTGGTTGTGTGAAGCGACTTGATACCTGTGTTAGTGGCTAGTATATTTGGACGCGCCCTACATCCTTCTCCTTGATTTAAAATGGTAATGGAGTGCTTGAATTTGTAATTAATTCCGGCTGTTTTCCTACTAATGGTGAGGTCTTAAGTTTTACCGCTTTTGGTACGTGTTTCTTTTTCAGTTTGTTATTTGTCGCCCCAGTAATGAATCATTATTACCTTGCATCTTTATTTGGGAGTAAATTTTATATTTACAGCTGTCGACATTTTGGGTCGGAAAATTCTGTATTGAGGCGATCTCTCTTCCTTGCTGCCGAGGCGTGGCAGACATTCTTTGAAGTCGCCTTGCTTCTTCTTCATGCTTGATGCTGGTTTAAAGATGAAGTAAAACCTATGCTGGTGTTGGCAAGGAAGATGTGCCGAAGATGGGCCACATTTCAGGAAAGTCCAGCCACTTCTCTTTTAGTTTCGGCAAGTGCACAAAATACAGCATTCAAGTCGGGATGTTATTTCGGTTTCAATTTTTTTTTAAATTTAGTATCTTTGAAAGATTTGTACAAATCGACATATTTTGTAATTTTGTTTGNTTCGGTTTCAATTTTTTTTTAAATTTAGTATCTTTGAAAGATTTGTACAAATCGACATATTTTGTAATTTTGTTTGTGGTTATCTCCTTTTGAACTCTACCTATCATTTAAAAAACAAAGAACGTAATCTCCAAAAGGTTTATTATGGCTTGAGATATTTTGTTGTTTTGAATTGTAATTTTATTATTTTGGNAAAGAACGTAATCTCCAAAAGGTTTATTATGGCTTGAGATATTTTGTTGTTTTGAATTGTAATTTTATTATTTTGGGATCCCAACAAATTAACAATAATTTCTATCATAAAAAACCAAAATTTATGTTACAACAGTTTTTTTATTCTAAAAAGAATATATATAGNTTAACAATAATTTCTATCATAAAAAACCAAAATTTATGTTACAACAGTTTTTTTATTCTAAAAAGAATATATATATATATATACATATATATAGTTCCTTTTACACATTTAAAATATATATTATTATTCATCACTTATTTAAAAAAAGAATAATTTTCGTTGCATGAATTTTAGTATTTTGTAATTCTATCCGTGTTTAATCTCAATTTGAACCCTATTGATCATTTTTAAACAAAATGACGTTACTTTCNTATTTTGTAATTCTATCCGTGTTTAATCTCAATTTGAACCCTATTGATCATTTTTAAACAAAATGACGTTACTTTCAAAAGGTTTATTATGGCTCGAGATATTTTGTTGTTTTGAATTTTAATTTTATTACTGTGGGACCCCAACAAAATTAAAAATAATTTATTTCATAAAAAATAAAAACTTATGTTATAACAGTTTTTTGTACCAAATAGATTATATATATATTTTTCCTGTTACAAATTTGAAATATTTATTATTATTCATCACTTATTAAAAAAAAATTGATCACATGAAACTGAGTTCTACTTTATTTATCAAACACATTGCTCTTTTTATTTTAAATCACATTTTGCTTTATTGCTGTATATAGTAATAATTATATTATGTATGTCTCAGGATGCTGGAGTGGGAATTTCGGCTCGGCCTCATTGCTTCTACTTTTACATAGGGATCACACCTACACAACTAGATTCTCAGATCTTTCTATTTGTAGCATGCTTGTGGTTATTTCCACTAAGTCTCTCCTNATCACACCTACACAACTAGATTCTCAGATCTTTCTATTTGTAGCATGCTTGTGGTTATTTCCACTAAGTCTCTCCTATGCTGCAAATGGTAGCATTTGTGTGGTGGTAGCCCAGCATGTTACAAAAAAGTAGCAGAGCATGGTTGTGTACGAGTGTGTACCGTCATGCATGCCTTTGTTTGTGCATGTTGTGTGCTTTCCACTTCGGGAAATTTTTTGGTGTCGGTAAAGCAGGTGCACACACACTGCATGTTTTAAGGTAATGTTAAAATAAGATATTTCGTGTGTTCTTTTTGAATGCTCTTTTGTCTCTTGTTATTTTGTCTTATTGTTTGCCATGGCTGCTATTGTGCTAGAATATCTCGTCAAGGATGAGTGTCATTTTGAGTGTTTTATTAGAGGTGTTCAACCTCCAGAGTACACTGCTATGNATCACACCTACACAACTAGATTCTCAGATCTTTCTATTTGTAGCATGCTTGTGGTTATTTCCACTAAGTCTCTCCAATGCTGCAAATGGTAGCATTTGTGTGGTGGTAGCCCAGCATGTTACAAAAAAGTAGCAGAGCATGGTTGTGTACGAGTGTGTACCGTCATGCATGCCTTTGTTTGTGCATGTTGTGTGCTTTCCATTTTGGCTTCGGGAAATTTTTTGGTGTCGGTAAAGCAGGTGCACACACACTGCATGTTTTAAGGTAATGTTAAAATAAGATATTTCGTGTGTTCTTTTTGAATGCTCTTTTGTCTCTTGTTATTTTGTCTTATTGTTTACCATGGCTGCTATTGTGCCAGAATATCTCGTCAAGGATGAGTGTCATTTTGAGTGTTTTATTAGAGGTGTTCAACCTCCAGAGAACACTGCTATGTCGTTTAGGAGCACCTTATGTGATGCTATTAATACTGACACCACTATTGATTTAAATCATGCATGTAATCTCAACCTTAAATCAGAGTACCGCACTTGTACTTCAAAAATAATTTCCGTCCAAGAAATATTTGATGACATTGTCGGTGACTGCAGTCCTTTAGTATATGCTAGACTTAAGAAAGTCTCATTCATTTGAGAAATCAAGCCTAACATTTGTTGGCAAAATGTTCTGACCAACTTTCAGAAATCCAGAGTCAATCCCTGCCCAATATTACCACTCAAGCGCAATCCCTATTTGAGGCTGTTGGTCGTATGGAAGCCGATGAACCACAAAAACGTTTACCCGATGTTCAAACCATTACTGTTGCTGAACAATTGGCTGCTCTTAGTATATGTACGGTGTCCACCATCATTTCAGTTGCAACACCCACCCAATATTACCTAGATTGTAGCCCTTCCACTTCCAGTGCAGTGTTGCATATATCCCCGCCCTCTATTTCACAGCATATCCCAGTTACATCGTCCATCCCACATGTGAATACTGTTTTCACCATCACACCCCTTATATCATCTGCGGTAGTGCCATCTGGGCAAAATTTAATGTCACTACCTTTCAGAAAAATTACCCATCCACTGGAAAGAATGTTTCATGATATCCCGGCCACCGATGGTTTACAGGTGCCAAAAATTTTTGAAAGCTATTGTGAAACTACACCAGACTAGAATGGTGCCTGAGAATCAACTTTTGGAAATTATTTACCCCTTCACGCAGGGACCTTTGAGTGAAAGAACTAGACTAGCTATTTCACAACATGTCATATTTGATGATTATCATGCAGACATCCTTCATTATTTCATTCCATCCAGATTACTCACACAGTTACAGCTGAAAATATTTAACCGGCTGCAAGAGTCCAATGAGTCATTATCTGTATAAGTTAGTAGCATTAAAGAGGCTGTTGTAGTTTNATATTTAACCGGCTGCAAGAGTCCAATGAGTCATTATCTGTATAAGTTAGTAGCATTAAAGAGGCTGTTGTAGTTCTGCGTTTGTCGTTGTCTGAAAGTGACATTTTCAACACAATTTTGGAAGTTTTGGATCCTCGTGAGTGCTCCCATTTNTGCGTTTGTCGTTGTCTGAAAGTGACATTTTCAACACAATTTTGGAAGTTTTGGATCCTCGTGAGTGCTCCCATTTGGCGTTTGTTGGTCAACCTAACTCATTTATGTAATTATACAGAGTTTGCATATATTCTCGAAATATTCGGTATACTGATCAGAAGCACGAAACATATTTTGGGCAGGGCAGATTCCCAAATAAGTCTGGGACTAGCTTGGATAAGAATAGTAAAACCCTTGACCCTGATGTCAGTTCAGTTGATGCTGGTACTTCATCCAAAGAATCTGACGGTAAAAGTAGCGCTTCTAAAGGCCCATCTCGTAGTATTCCTATATGTTATTATTGCAAGAAACCTGGTCACATTATTTTAAACTGTTTTATATTAAAGGCAAAATACTAGTTTCGCGGGGACGAAATTTGAGCTCTCATTCCCGCCAAGCTGGCAACTTTGCCAATTCACAATTCAATGCTCACCTAGTACAAACTGCAAATATTTTCTCATCGCTTTCAACGTCTTTTTGGTCATTATGACCCCTGTGAGGTGAATAAACAATATAAGGCATTTGAAGTAAATGTTCACAATGTAGTGGATGTACAAACGGCGGCTACTCCTTTNAGGTGAATAAACAATATAAGGCATTTGAAGTAAATGTTCACAATGTAGTGGATGTACAAACGGCGGCTACTCCTTTTGTTGAGGTAAATTTGGTGTAATTGTCAGTTAATGCACTGGTAGACTCAGGATCTGTGCGAACTGTTATTTATGGTAAACTCTTTGAGCAATTGAAAGATTTAAAGTTACCAAAATCAGTTGAACATTGTGAAATTCTGTGTTACACAGCTTCCAGTGAAGCTTAACGTATCTTGTGTTATGCAACTCCTAAATTAAAAAATGTGTGTTTCACCTGGATGCAGAAATGCTTAGTTTAAAAAAAACTTTGTCTGTCATTTATTTAAGGAGCTGATTTCATGTCATGCAATGGACTTATTTTGGATATTCAGGCACAACACATTTTCTTTAAACAAATGCTGCCTATTTGTACCTTCTTACTATTTATATCTTATTTACACCAGGTCTGATAATTTACGATGCGACAGCACAATGAAAAATATCTGTGCGGTGGCCAGCTGGCATTGCGTGATTTCCAAAAACTTACTTAATATCACTATTGCACCGGTATTTTCTGTAATATGCAGCTATAAATTTAGCTTTATTATTTGGAAAATAAACTCACCATTCTTCAGCAACCTAATCGGTACCATACACCAACCATGATATTTTCGGTTATTTGTAATTTTTTTGTCGATTTTGTATTTTAATATTTGTAATGCCCACCTGTTTAGGACATCAGTACTCTGCTTGACTAGCATTCAGATAAACAAATAAATGAAAATACCTGTAATATTTTTATATCGATATCGCACTTGGAAACTAATGCTGCAAATCATTCTGCATTGAACGCAGTGCAGACTGGGTTTGGCGGAGCCCCGAATGAGAAAACGGGCTGCTGATATTTGCTCACAGCCAGGGATCTACGTGTCTGGGCAGCTTCTACGCCGCCTTGTATCTAATCCCTGTGAACCCCGATGGGCGGCTCTTGACACCAGTGCTGCCGTATATCCCCAGTGAAAGCGGTTCTCTAGTGATATGTATCCACTGGCCTTGCAGCGGTCTATATTTAGCCCCGTGTGGAATCTCCGACGTTGTTGGTCGCTAACCTGTAACGCTTCTGCCACGAGGATGTTCCACACCCTCACTCCGCGCCACTCACACTTTTGGTATCAACGTGGCTTGCAGCACTCTTCAACCAGAAGTTCCCTCAACCTTTATCCAACTTCTCCATATCCGTGCTGCGTGAAGCATGAAATATTGAAGAGTTTTTTGTATGTTTCAAACACCCGTCAATTCATTTGAGAACAGCTCAGACTTGACAAACGCGTGGTTTTCACTCATTTGTAGGGCCGCCAGTTTCCCGCG
Organism: Clitarchus hookeri; assembly: GCA_002778355.1. Taxonomy (NCBI): domain Eukaryota; kingdom Metazoa; phylum Arthropoda; class Insecta; order Phasmatodea; family Phasmatidae; genus Clitarchus; species Clitarchus hookeri. The sequence goes on from NQII01007270.1 coordinate 50,370, forward strand.
AGTAGATATACCTACCTACACGCAGGCTAGAGAAAAAATCCTACGCACACACATATGAATACCCTTCGGTTTTTATTGGTCACTTCTATTTGTGGGGAATGTTTTTTTAACCTACTAGGCAAATCAGAATCAAGATACTCCGACTATGATCATGCGTGATTCGCGTGCAGTCACCTAAGACACATAACCATTCAAATAAACTTTCTGCGAGAGTGTATCGGAACGAAAGTGTTTTGAAATATAACTATTCGCGGAAACTTTTCTAGGGAAACAGGTACCAGTACTTAATTTGGTACTTTTCAATTGCATCATCGTTCACTTGACACTCCCTGGAGGACTATGATTCAATAACGAACCTGCAATAATACAAGGATCACCTCTCGTGCTTGCTACCTTGTCTACGGTCTGCTAACCCTAACTGCGGAGAATAAATCGAAAGAAGAATGAAGTCACGAATTTTTCCAGTCCTTATTCATGAGGCCAAAAGTGTCTCTGCGATGACGTGTTTCAGGATAACAGGCACTCGGTGAGCCCTGCACACAGTTGCGAGTTGTCTATCAGCTTAATCACGAGATTGACACAGTTTCATTATTAGCATATTAAATTACCATTTCTGGAAACGCAACAGAAAAGATTTTCGTTCTGATATGTACACTGCCAGATAATAAAATAAAAATGGCGCTCACACAAGGATGTATCGGTTAGTAATGAAACATTATAGAAGTAGTGGTACAGATGAATAATACACATGATGACAAANCACACAAGGATGTATCGGTTAGTAATGAAACATTATAGAAGTAGTGGTACAGATGAATAATACACATGATGACAAAAACAGAACGCAATGACAATTGCATATGGATCTGTGTTACGCCGCCTCCCGGTCATCTTCAACATTGCCGGGAAGGCCATGGTAGTGTCTAGACATGACAGAGGCAGTACTGCGCGACCCATGCCGTGTGAGGTCGGGCGTTACCCTGCTGGAATATCACACCTGGAATCCCAGCCAGAAATGAGGTCAGATGGTGATGGAGAACACACCTTTGGGTCGTCAATGTTCCTCGAGAGCGGATCGGCTATCGTAGGTTATGGCTCCCCATATCGTAATGCCTACCATGGGGCAAGCATGCCACTCGATAGCGAGATTGAGATTGTGGCGTTGAATAGGGGCACTACACATCCGGGCATCAGTCCCCACAACGAAGTTACACTCATCACTAAACACCGCACATCGCCACTGTGTGGAGTTTTGCATTTCTCTGGCCGGGTACAACTGCAAACGGAGCCGCTACTGTTGCAAAAATAATCGCATCACGTGTAATGAGCGCTGGGATTGCAGATTCACCTCCGTATGTCGGCAGGAAGTGGTCCGTGAGCACACAGAATCCCCAACACTGACCAGTATCGTGGACCAGGTTGCCATGGGATCCTTCCGTGCCTAGCGCACGATCTGTTAATCCTCTCCACTGGCAGTGGATTTGATATTTCCTGAGCGGGTCCTCCATTAGTGGGTGGATTCACGCATCCACTACTCCAAACAGCATCGGGCAGTGTGGTCCTGACGATCCGCATGGTGGGCTATATATATGGCGATACAACCACCCTGCGGTTTTCAGCCCGATTACGAGTCCTCTCTCAAAGTCCGTCAGTTGCGTAAAGCGACGTTTTTGGCGTTCTCTCGGAATTCTTGNAGCCCGATTACGAGTCCTCTCTCAAAGTCCGTCAGTTGCGTAAAGCGACGTTTTTGGCGTTCTCTCGGAATTCTTCTCCCCTCTGTACGCTCGCTTGGTATTGTTATATTTAGGGACAGCCAATTTTCGCGAAAACAATTAAGAACATTGTAGACTTCAGTACTCTACTCCCATTCCTGCAATTTTCCTTTGGTTATTGACCACATGTCTTAGTGAGCAGATATTTGATACTTGAGTGGACCAAACGTAATAAGGTTACTCCGTTACAGACTGTGTATGTTTCGTGGAGAGGCACATAAGACACGTAGCATTAGTTAAACACCATCAAATTGCGAGAGAGAATTATAAATGTGTTTAGAAATACAACTTGACAGGAACACTTTTCGCGAAAATAGGATTTTGTTTTAAAGAGGAGTGCAAAACTTTCATAGTGACGAAAGCAATTTGCTCTGGTCACTTGGTGTTTAAGGCTCCCGCCTACCTAGCGCTTTTTCCCGCGTTTGGGGACGAGAAGCATGGAAGCGATAAGGGTGACACTGCCTCGCGCATCCATTGCGCTGCAAGACGTGTAGTGTTCTAGTCGCACTGCGTGTTCCTATGGGACTTTCAGCGGTGACCCTATTATTTTATTGGTGGAAAGTCTGTAGGAAGATTCAATGCAGGGCCCTTGAGTATTTTCGCGTGCATTTGACTCGTAAATTCAGAGATACAACGCTTGTAAAAGTAGTTTTTAGCAATTTTTTTTTGTACTCTGAATCTGTGTTTGTAATGTGCGTAACGTCTTGGAAGTACCGAAAAGACCTCATCTGAAGTGTGTATTCCTTTCGTAGATTAGCACACTGGACGCATAATAGTTTTTACGGGAAAACGTATATTTCAAACACTGCAACGCAGTTCAAGCTCCAGGTAGATGGGAGCCTTAAGTGTCATTCATTACAGCTCTTGCTGCGAAAAATATCAACGACCATGGATAAAGAGACTTAGTAGATTAGAATATTTTTTTCTTCTGCACTAAACAAATGACAATTTAATTTGAGCAGAATACAAATGGTTAAAGTTCTGACTACCCGTAAAGAAAATTTGGGAAAGACACGTATGGCAAAACTCTTCTTCTTGGTATAGTATGAACCAAATATGAAGGCCACATTCTTGAAAGTAGTGGATCACCGCGCCAATGTTTACTTTACGTTTATGTATCCATTCGCCATCAACTGGGTGCGACGAGTCAGCGCGTCCAGTAGGTGCTGCTTCGTGCAGCAATTGATGAACTACTTGGGTGGCGCGGCAGGCGGCGAGTGTGTTTCGAGGGCGGGTGTAGGTTCGTTCGTATGCGCTGTACACGAAATATATGTTACTTTAAAAATTATGTAGAGCTCGCGAAAAATAAAACTATTGGTATATATTCGTAAATGTATTATATAAAGCAAACGAAAGCTATTCTCTTCTGGCTTGTTATACTTTGAAAAGAACCTCACAGATGGCGCACACAACATTTCAGCGCGTGCTCTGAGCCGCATTTGTTTCTCAAGAGGTAGCGTCTTTGTGAAGTTTGCTGTTGTTCTATTACTGGCTTGGAAAAAAAGGAATATAAAATATTTTTCGTCATATTATTAGAAAAAATAATCCAACAATATTATGCAATATTTCTGTATGCTTTTGGAACTAATATCAAACACGTAAGGAAAGCTGTGTTGGAGAGGGGGGGATAAGACGTGAAAAAAGTTTTTGAAANGAAAAAAGTTTTTGAATTTGCGTTTTATTTGGATATGGATCGTTTTAATGTTACTTTAATTTTGAACACCTATACATTTCTACTTTAGCACGAAGTTTAATTTTCAACACTAAAAACCGCTGTTGTATGACCACGTAAAATAAAATGTATTAATTAACCTTGGAACTCTTTTTTATTGCGTATTTTAGGCTGGTAGAATGTACGTCGGCAGTGCACTCAGAATAGCCAACGTAATATTAACTTTTGTTCCTTCGTGCATCAGCTGATACAGGATTTTGTAAATTGCACGT
>NQII01007270.1:54222-90985 GCA_002778355.1 Clitarchus hookeri
GAAAAAAGTTTTTGAATTTGCGTTTTATTTGGATATGGATCGTTTTAATGTTACTTTAATTTTGAACACCTATACATTTCTACTTTAGCACGAAGTTTAATTTTCAACACTAAAAACCGCTGTTGTATGACCACGTAAAATAAAATGTATTAATTAACCTTGGAACTCTGTTTTATTGCGTATTTTAGGCTGGTAGAATGTACGTCGGCAGTGCACTCAGAATACCCAACGTAATATTAACTTTTGTTCCTTCGTGCATCAGTTGATACAGGATTTTGTAAATTGCACGTAGTTTGTTCTGAATACTTCAATTTGCCACTCACTGACTGTCAGAATTTGGCCTTCTTATATGAAATGAACTATAAGGGAAGAACTAATATCACATCAAATAATTGTCATCAAATGACTCGGAAAAAAAGTAACGAGAATAGAGAAGTGCTGCTCGCCACACAAGATAATAAAATATAATTGCCACTAAAATGTGCACTAAGTGACATAAACAATCCAATCACATAACCAGACACTTGGTCGTAGGACGGACGAAGTATACCTAGAGCCGTGCTTCCAGCGGACTAAGTGCACCAACCCGGAGGCGGCATGCTAGCCGATTACTAGAGTCGCGGGGCCGCTGGCCCGCAATCCATCTCTGTCGCAGAAAACCGGCCGAGGAGCGCCGAGCGTAATGGGGTACGTGCACCAATCTGCCAGCAGGCGGATCTAACTCTCCTCACTTCCATCTCGGCCACAGTTTAAACAATACCGCGCTTTCCACTGCGACACTCTCCAAGACCAATTTATACTTCATGATACACTGCGGCAGTCGTTTACAAATCCCACGCTTTACCACGTTGTATCCGAAACAGACTGTGCAGAAATTTTGTAAACCCTTTCCTTGCCAGTATAAGATACTATAGACAGATTATGCAATAAAACATATGGTCGGTCGATTTTGTTTTATTCTCTTTCTTTGCTCACAATCAATATATATTTTTCATTATGTTACCTAATTTAAAAAAAANTACAAATCCCACGCTTTACTTTATGTTGTATCCGAAACAGACTGTGCAGAAATTTTGTAAACCCTTTCCTTGCCAGTATAAGATACTATAGACAGATTATGCAATAAAACATATGGTCGGTCGATTTTGTTTTATTCTCTTTCTTTGCTCACAATCAATATATATTTTTCATTATGTTACCTAATTTAAAAAAAATCCTATATTTGTAATGACACATTATCCACTCCCATGAATATTTGATGATGGTTGCCAACGTGACCTCATAAATTTTATAACGTCGTAGCACCTATTTTTAACATCATTAGCAAAAGAGTTAACTATTCACACGTAAATCCTCAATATGGAATTTTTTAATACCTTCGTTAATTAGCTTGATGCACAGTAATGGAAATTACAGCTGGTATTTTGTGGCTGTACAGTCTAATACGAAAAAGTCTGCACACCTTTTCCTTCTTGTAAGGTAGCGTCAAAACATTATACCTAAGTAATCCTCAGGACAAAAAAGAAAAACTTCTGTAGGAAAATAGTTTTCAACCTTTTGTTCATAGGCGACTGACCAGCTTAAACGTCAATCAACCAGTCTACAAAAACCATGTTTTTCCATTAGATGTTTTACAAATAATAGGAAAAGAGAAATCCGTAAATTTATTTAAGTANTCTACAAAAACCATGTTTTTCCATTAGATGTTTTACAAATAATAGGAAAAGAGAAATCCGTAAATTTATTTAAGTACATGGAATACGAATACATTGTGTAGGTTTCAGTTAGTGATTATGCGGCAATTTTTTGCATGAACTTAATTAATCTGTGTCAATAAATCCGAGAGAAAACCAGGACCGAATAGTTATTGTGGCATAAGCCAAAAAACCAGTTTAGTCTCAATTAAAAATACTACAATCGCATCTAGCCTATAGATTACTAAGTTTAGGAATAGGCTTTGACCATGTTTAGATTTAATGAGGCTTGTTTTCTTTGTTGATATTTCAGAGAGAAATGCGTGTCACATTCAGCAGGCATTAAGAAATGAGATCCTTAAACTTAAAATGCATTGTTGATTTTGATTACTGTTGCGTGAACTCGCAAAGCTACGAGCTACTTAGTTCTCACCTTATCAACACGCAGAATCTTAATCTACTCAAAAAGGTGTAAAATAGTCAACACCTTTGGCAATTTCAATCATTTAAATGCATTGCACCAGCCGACACATTTATACTCTAATCAATAAATAATAAACTATAAAATAGTACTTGTGCGGAACTGTAACGACATTTCTAGTGGTGGCAAGCTGGTCTTGACTCATACGTGCAAAGTATAAGTAAGTACACTCACTGTAACAAGAAATTTTATCCGTGGGGTATAGCCGACAAGAAAGNTCATACGTGCAAAGTATAAGTAAGTACACTCACTGTAACAAGAAATTTTATCCGTGGGGTATAGCCGACAAGAAATGAGTGATTCCAATAACTTTTTATCAGGACAATGTTCTCGCATGGGGCACAGAAAGATATATTTGGTATCGTCGCACGGAAGCGTGCAGTATCCATGCGTCGAAATAATAAGGCGTGCTACCAAACAAAAGTCTGAANTTTGGTATCGTCGCACGGAAGCGTGCAGTATCCATGCGTCGAAATAATAAGGCGTGCTACCAAACAAAAGTCTGAAGTTATCCTGTGGCTCATTTGCCCAAAGATGTTGGAAATTACATCAAAATCGTCGACATGAAGCAAATTGGCGTCACATCTTGCCCCTTTTATTTCCGAGGGTCGACCAGATCATGTAAACGTGTTGGACACGGAAGATCTGAAAAATGGCGTAAACACTTGGAAAATCTGAGTACAGACAAACCTTATCATCTTACTGGAACTGGCTCCTGGGCACTCAGCTAGGAAAGGTGGTATTTGGGGTCGCAGCTTTGATGCATCTTAACTCTGAGCATTCAGTTACCCTCTCTTCACAACCAGTGACGAACGACTATAATGTACGAGGGCTTCTCAGACCGTGATTACACCAGTAGTAGGGGGACGTGTGCAACATGTAAAGTGAAAAAGGGATTGAAGCACTCACTTGTTGTCCTACAAACTGTGGCACAGTGGTTGTCATTCGTTCCAAGAGAAAACCGTGATTAGTCGCTTAAGATTATATGTAATCTGTCCCAAGTATTCCGTATTGCTTTCTGCTCCTGATACCATTGCAGATGCCGGCCGCGGTTGACATAACGACTAGAGCGCCCGCCTCCCACCAAGGAAAACAAGGTTCGATACCCGGCCGGCTGCCTCCCGGATTTTCGTATATGGGAATCGTGCGGGAGGATGCCACTGGTCAGTTTTCTCGGGGACCTCCCGTTTCCCCGTGTCTTTGAATTCCGACGCTGTTCCATATCAATCTCGTTTCACCCTCATCGGTTCTAAAGACCTCGTTGGTACTAACCACCGACATTCTCCATCACTGANCCATATCAATCTCGTTTCACCCTCATCGGTTCTAAAGACCTCGTTGGTACTAACCACCGACATTCTCCATCACTGAAAATGTAGGTGACGATGTTGAAGTTTTAATGGTAAAGAAATCGTGCCCTAGTATGGCTGCCATAAGTCACTGGGCGGTGGANTGGTACTAACCACCGACATTCTCCATCACTGAAAATGTAGGTGACGATGTTGAAGTTTTAATGGTAAAGAAATCGTGCCCTAGTATGGCTGCCATAAGTCACTGGGCGGTGAAGTAGGAAGCCGTCTACTGTGTTTGTTTCTGTTTGACTCTCAAAATGTCCACCCTCCTGTTAGTCTGACGAGGTCGTCTAGAAATGGTTAACGTGCGTGGGTACCTCCACGCGTACATTACTCCACACACAACGTGAATGCGAATTACAAATAAACCAAATGACGCATAACTCAGCGAGCTGTCCACACTTGCTCTCGTAGTCCTATTATCAAAGCCTCTCTCAAACTCTGCCTACTGATCATACGGCTGCATTTCACATGCACTGTTCTCAGGACTATTTATATATATATTTAACACACAAACATGTCATTAGTGCACATATAAGATGTATCTACACGTCGTTGAACGAAATTCTCATAGTTATTGTACTATCGCTCAGTAAGCTTTTATATTTACCACTTTTGACGATTAAGAATTTTTTTTTGTTGGATTGAAGTGATTTAAACTGGGTGTGCAAAGGTTTTATGTTATGAAAATGCCCTACGAATGGGCGTCATTGAAGTGAATGTTACGTGTGTACATATTATGATGAATATGCTCCACTCTGATAGGCTTACAGTGAAACGAATATAAGATTATGTGGTATTGTGAAAAAGGGCCCCGCGTTGGTGGATGCTGAAATGGTTATAGATATTTTAGGCCCCGCGTACGGCGCCACTGAAATGTATATTACAATGTTAATGTTGTATTGGGGTTTGTGTGATTATTCGGGAGTAGATGTTAACGAACCAAGTAGTATATTGAAGTGACTTCATTAACAAGAGATCAGTAATAATAAACAATATAATTATAATGAAACATATGCCACTACTGAGCCAATTACCAACAAATATAGCAGTTAAATTATTAAGGAGCGTTTAATTATTGCATTTAAAAGTTTGGTAACGATATATAAGCAAACAACGTTTAGATATAAGAATACATACAGCTCAATTTAAAAACGCTCAACTCAGAATATAATTATAATTATAATTGCCATTTGTCAGCGTAAGTCAGTTTTTTCACACTAGCAAAAATATGATTTAATATCCAGTAAACAAATTTCACTTGGTTTTACTCCATTAATCATTATCAAATGCCTTCTCTTGCCTCAGCTGCTTAGATTTATAAAATATTTAGGTAAAATAATTAGATTTCCACGTCTGAAGGAGGTGTAGGCAATTTTTACGAGGAGGGCATTTATAGAAAGGGCTATGCAAAATTCTTAAACAATAAATTCTAGAAATCATATTATATCGGACTGCTGCCATCTGCAACCTATTTCAGTCTTTACTTAGCTTTAACTGTTGTCATTCTGGAGCAAGAAGTTCTTGTAGTTAATGATAGCAATTTAATTGCTATCAAACAGGACTTGCATCATCTCAGCAAATTGACTCTCCTGGCATTTTTCTTTTATGCCACTCACGCACCGGCAGGATAAGAAAATATCCTGAATTTAATCTTGCCAATAGGATCCACTTTAAATTACAATTTTTCAATATATTTCTGATGAGCTTGAGGATCCAATATCCCAACTTAAAAGTAACAAGAACAACGACAATTATTCAACACAGTACAGTTGGAAATTGCCATAGCACAATAGGCGAAGCACTTCCGAAAATGCCCTTGCTAAATATCACATTTTCTACTACGCTGCCAAATATTGATCAATGTTTACATTAAAAATAGATTTATTTTAGCAATCTGCTATCTTAAAAAGGTGCATTGAAACATTAAATTTATTAACAATTCTGAAAATATTTGAATCTGTGGTCTTACTCAACTCAGAAACTTCAATTAAAGATGTAAACAATAAAATTAACGAACATTTTGCAAAATATTATGAGCTAACTGAGTACTAAATAACAAATAATTCTGCCAATAGAACTGCCATGCAAATAATAAATATAAAAAATAAATTTGCCGTGGAAATAAATTAAAAACATTTAATAAGTTGGCAGAAATACCAGATTAAAATACCTTACAGGATGTTAAATTTTGTAGAAGTTAGTATAATATTAAGAAAGATATTACCCACCATAGTTTGATAAATATAAAATTATAATTATAATTTTTTGAATTAATGTCGGCATGCTGACAAGAGCGTGGAACGAGTTTGATTATCGCGTAGATGTTGTTAGGGCCGCTCATGGTGGTCACATTGAACATTTATGAATGTATAGCAAACAAACTTCACGGTTCATTTGATTGGTCAGTCAAGGTTGTACGGTGTTTGGTTTTGATATTAACGACCTTCAAATTTGGGGTATTTTTTTATACTCAACCTGTATAATTGCCACTAAAATTTATACTATATATATACATATACATATTATGCCAGTTGTGTTGGCACTTGTTTCATGTCACTATGTAATTCTGTTAAATACTTTTTTTATTTATTTGGTGTTTGGCCAAATATTTTTTTCCTCCGTCCTTCTCTGCCTCCCGAACACATTTATGTTATATCTATTAGTCTATCTTCAGTTGCGGTGTTTTGAAGGTGTTGTATTTTTATGTGAATTTTTTGTGGGTATTTTTGCATTTAAGCTACTGCTCTTCCGCACCTTTGCGGACGTGTGTCCCGGTTTCTGGGGGGCGGTTGCCAGTTGTGTTGGCACTTGTTGCATGTCACTATGTAATTATTTTAATTATTTTATTATTTATTTGGGGTTTCGCCAAATATTTTTTGCCCATTGGAACGTGATATAGTTCTGCTAAATATATTTGTATAATTCACTTTGTAGTTGTAAAACAAACTTTAACGTCTGAAAATTTTGTAATGTTGAAATATACATCTACGTTTTGTAATTTATGTCTCTTGTTTAAAGAAATATTTTTCNAAATATATTTGTATAATTCACTTTGTAGTTGTAAAACAAACTTTAACGTCTGAAAATTTTGTAATGTTGAAATATATATCTACGTTTTGTAATTTATGTCTCTTGTTTAAAGAAATATTTTGCTTTATGTCCATTAGCTATTTACGTACGTTATATTGTGTAAACTTATAATTTATAATTATTAAAATGAACAACTTANCTTTATGTCCATTAGCTATTTACGTACGTTATATTGTGTAAACTTATAATTTATAATTATTAAAATGAACAACTTAATTTTTTAATTATTATATGTATATCTTGACTTTCGATTTATGTATCGATTAGTCGCGCGAGACCATGAAGTCCGGAGCATACCTTGGTAAATATAGGTTTCCGCTCAGGTAACTATCTTCTTCGTTTTCTCTCCATACAGCACGTAGTCAACTTACTTTACTAACTTTTGGAATTTTTCATCATCTTGAGATGAAATGGTTTTTATGCGCTGTTTTGGGTAATTTTGTTTGTGGATATGTTATAATGTGACGTGATAGTATTATTCTGTGTTTGCGATCGTTTTTCAAGTATTTTTGTGATTATTCTAGCGGTTTCCCGGAATAGCTTAATCTTGTGGCCATTCTTTTCATCCTTCTTGTGATGTGAGCCGCGCTCTAAATAGTGGCATGATCGTTTTGAGCGTTTTTCCACTTCTTTCGGCCGGCACTGCAGCAACGTCCGAATTTCAGTTTCTGCTACCAAGTAACATATAAATTATTTTCTTCCTGCTGCATACGCTCGGGAGTGCTACGAAATTTCGGTCTGACGCGACGTCAGTTGATGTTTGTGTAATATTTTGGATTGTTCAACAACGGAATAATTTTTGTTTTCAACTTAAAATCAAAATTAAAGTACATTTTTAATAAAGTAATTTTCAAATGAAGCGATCGCGGGTACCCGACGATATACTCATGGGCACATAATATAACAAAAAAGGAGATTATAGTTTGTCAAAAACAATTTGTATAATACTCAAAAACATTAGAATACAAATTTATATAGTTAATATGTATTCAACAATTGTTATGGAAACAGAAAAATTTTAATAGAACCGTTGTTTAAAAGAAAGAAGTATTATATTATTTACTTACTCAATAATAGCCCTTGGATAATATATAAATTTATTACTATAATGTGATTGGTAAAAATTTGAACTACACTATGAGTGTACCTAATATTCTTTTTATCCCTTTTATGTTATAAGTAAAATAGGAGAACGCCCTTTTTTNAACTACACTATGAGTGTACCTAATATTCTTTTTATCCCTTTTATGTTATAAGTAAAATAGGAGAACGCCCTTTTTTCTGCTTTCAGTAGTAAACCCTACTCTACACAGGAATCTAAAACCTACCTTCCATTATGTGCCACCCTTGTNTTTTTTCTGCTTTCAGTAGTAAACCCTACTCTACACAGGAATCTAAAACCTACCTTCCATTATGTGCCACCCTTGTGTCATAACGGGAGTACCTATGGGTGCTCAAGATTGCGACACGATGGTCATACATAACTATATATGCACATAAATACACAAACATTATATCACTGAAATGTGCTGCTATGCTATATTAGTTAACTCCGGCTGACATACACTGAAGAGCCAAAAAAACTGGTACACCTGCCTAATATTGTGTAGGGCCCCCGCGATCACGCAGAAGTGCCGCAAGACGACGTGGCATGGACTCGACTAATGTNCTGCCTAATATTGTGTAGGGCCCCCGCGATCACGCAGAAGTGCCGCAAGACGACGTGGCATGGACTCGACTAATGCCTGAAGGCATGCAGGAGGCAATTCCAACCACGAATCCTGCAGGGCAGTCCACAAATCCATAGGAGTGCGAGGCGGTGGAGATATATTCTGAACAGCACGTTGCAACGTTATCCCATATATGCTCAATAATGTTCATGCCTGGTGATTTAGGTGGCCAATGGAAGTGCCTTANAAGGAATCCCAGATATGCTCAATAATGTTCATGCCTGGTGATTTAGGTGGCCAATGGAAGTGCCTTAAGTCATAAGAGTGTTGCTGGAGCCGATCGGTAGCAACTCTCGACGTGTGGGGTGTCGCGTTGTCCTGCTGGAATTGTCCACGTCCGTCGGAATTCATAATGGACATGAATCGGTGCAGGTGATCGGATAGGATGGTTACGTATGTGTCACCTTTCAGAGTCGTATCTAGACGTATCAAGGGTCCAAATTCCACACCAACTGCACACGCCCCATACCATGACAGAGCTTCCACTAGCTTGAACAGTCCCCTGTTGCATTTAGGGTCCATGGATTCATGAGGATCTCTCCATACCCGTACACGTTCATCCACCCAATACAATTGGAAACGAGACTCGTCAGACCAGGCAACGTGCTTCCAGGCATCAACAGTCCAATGGTGGTGTTGGCGGGCCCAGGCGAGGCGTAAAGCTTTGTGTCGTGCCGTCAACAACGGTACACGAGTGGGCCTTCGGCTCCGAAAGCCCATTACAATGATGGTCCGTTGAATAGTTCGCACGCTAGCACTTGTTGATGCCCCAGCATTGAAATCTGCGCCAATCTGAGAAAGGGTTGCATGTCTTTCACGTTTAATGATTCTCGTCAGTCGTCGTTTGTCCCGTTCGTTCACGATCTTTTTCCGGCTGCAGCGATGTCGAAGATTTGATGTTTTACCGGATTCCCGATATTCACGGTACACTCGTGAAATGGTCGTAAGCGAAAATCCTAATTTTATCGCTAACTCGGAGATGCTATGTCCCATATTTCGTGCGCTGACTATAACATAAGTTTCAAACTCGCTTAAATCTTGATGACCTGCCATTGTAGCAGCAGTAACCTATCTAAAAACTTTTCCAGACACTTGTCTTATAAAGGCGCTGCCGATCGCATCGCGTTACTCTGATTGGTTCCATACCTCTATTATTTGCATACGGATGCCTATACTGGTTTTTTTGGCTCTCTAGTGTATATTACGAGTTGTTTGAAAGCTTATTGCAGCCAGAGTGTATGTTTAAGTAAAATATTTTGAACATACTAAATTGCTGCACTATAGCGTCACAGAAAACTAAGTCTGAGGTATGAAACTAACATGAAAAACGAGCCACAAGGGATTGTATTAAATATATATATATATATATAACTTATAACAAATCCCACAAGGAATTTTGCCAGGACGAATTATGTTACGAAAAATACTGAAAAAATCAAGGACAACACAACGATGACGACATAGACGAACAGTTGGTTTCAATAAAATGGAAAAGTGATTAAAAAAATTTAGGACTGGACAACTAAAGCAGCACAGAGGAACACTGAGACGAAGACAAAATTTCGCCCGAGACTGGATGACACCACGGTAGCATTTTGTTATAAATCTAACCAAATTTCTTGTGCGGTTTATGGTATGTTTCATTTATATATTTTGACTACGGCCTCTCTTGACTCGTATTTTGTGTTTGTTTCATGTCTCTTACTCAGTTTTCTGTGGCGACATAGTGTAGCAGTTTAGCATGTTAAAAATATTTCACTTAATTATATCTGTATGGTACAACACTTAGTTTTGCCATTCTGAAATGCCCTTTACTGAGAATAATAGTAGACTGTATAATCTTGGTAAAGGACACGTGTAAGTGCGTGAATGATTATAGACGCTGAGAAGTTTAGCCGGTTTCGTAATGCGTAGCAAGACATAACAACACAAAACACGTGCATTTGATGTACAATATGACACTAGCTGAGATCCCAGCCCACCTGTTTGATACACGGCTCACGGCTGAGATATTCATACATAGAACACCACATCGAATAGGAAAATACCTACACAACCCTACTGAAATGATAGAAGGGCATATAATGTGCAAGTAATGTCTATATGCAAAAAGATATTGATTTTATAAGAACTTTTTACAGGAAACTTTTAAACACTGTATTACTAAAATGAAATTAGTTTCAAGGCAACAAAATTGTAGAAATTACAATTAACTGGCAATTAAACTGTTAAGCTTAGCTTATCTTGTTCAAATGTAAGGCAAACTGAATAAATTAAGTTCATAATGAAACCGGATAGACAATTAAAATCAGTAGAGAAAAAGAAGATTAAAATCAGGGTTATCGTGGTAAAAAAAAATTATCCGAGTCAGTTCAAAACTAAATGTTTAGTTAATATATTAACTCTGACTATGCTCAACTGTTTATTACACTTACCTGGCATAATTACTATCGAAACGATGAAATGTTCCTACATTACAGACGAAAATTAATCAAAAATCTTGCAGTTCTCTTCTTCCCTCCAGGTTCTTCGGGCCTCAAACGCCATCTTCAGACCTCAGCATTGATATACGTAATTCGTGCTTTAAATCATGTATAACTAATTAAAGTAATTGCCCGGCTGTAGCCCATTCAGTCCCCTCTTCTTCTTCTCCTTCAGAACCGCGGCACATCTTCTGCCACATTGGGCGGTTTGTACTTGACGACGGTCTCGTGAAATTAGATTATAAATGAGCAGAAATCCCTACCGGAGGAGACCACGTACAACCTCCCTGGCCCTGCGCCGAAATTCAGTATGGCTCGCCTTTCTCGTCGTAAAAATTCTAAAACGTAAAAGTTCTGATAACAATAAAGTTTGTCGCGCGTCAGGATTACTGCTACCAGCTATCGGTTGCTATGTAAACGTAACGCAATGTAACCAAACGTATTAAAATGTTTAAAAATTCTCTCACACAAAGAATTAAGTAGCTATTATTCACATAACAAATTACTGAATATTTAAATGAAAAACGGTTAACCCATTGAACGTTCAAACAATTAATATTAAATTAAAAACAATTNAAATTACTGAATATTTAAATGAAAAACGGTTAACCCATTGAACGTTCAAACAATTAATATTAAATTAAAAACAATTACGTGATCAATATTGCGGCGTATCGAAACGAACATCAACATATTATGAAAATTATTATCCATTACGTTAATTGAGGAGAATCAACAATAATAAAAGGTTTTTAAAATACCAAACGTTACACCATTTTCAACAAACATAATAATACCCATGCACAGCATCCTACATTCGTATGTGGTTTCAGCCTGTTATCGTAGTATAATTGATTGTGGTAGCAGATTATTACGAAAATTATATATTTCTCTTTAAAATTCTCTGTTTTCCTTCGGCAGCATAAAATATTAGTTTTGCGTACAGTTTGCAAAGGTTGCCATGAGGACCAGTAGTTTGAGTTTGCAATAATTGTTTGGTGATAACTTATAATGGCATTTTTTTTTTAACTATTGTACGAAATATCTTAACACCACGTTTTAGTTTAAAACCCCTTTTGATATTGTATTTATGTTCTCATAGCATAGAATATTGGGGAACGACAACATCTGAGCAAATTGGCGATCATTGTTCTAAAAGAACCTTCCAGTGGTATGAAAATTAACATCGTAACTTTTACCCCGGCGCCTGTTTAATAATATTGAAACGTTCGTCTTCCAGAATTTCTTTTGGAAATTATTACGGTACGCTTCACGTGCGTTATTCAACATCTGTTAGAGTCTTATAACTGCTTGTTATAAAATAGGCACTTTTTCTAATAATTCACGTTTAGTCTTTTGAATTTGCATCGTTTTGACACGTAAATCAGCCACTGTACAAAACGATTTGTCATCGAAGGTGGAACTTTTATTTTCTCCTAGATTCTGAAGAATTGTGTAGTAATTCCTTGCACATCCGTCACTTGCAATTCCATCAGAAGTTTCTTTTGCATTGTTTCTGGAAAAAGAAGATCTTAGGACACCGTGGTGACCCACAAAGTATCACAATTCGTCTTATTATTAAGTGACTGATCGGAATTTATTGCACTTGACATACCTAATCATTTTATTTTTTCACTGCTGGCTGTCAATATGAAAGGGCTTCGGTAAGTTTGATACATATCCCCAAAAAACTTGTACCCTTTAGCTTTAACTATGGAATTTTTACGACTTCTTGGAAAGAAAATTTTGGTGTTGTATGATTATTGGNCTTGTACCCTTTAGCTTTAACTATGGAATTTTTACGACTTCTTGGAAAGAAAATTTTGGTGTTGTATGATTATTGGTTCTACCCGTGGGTCAAACCATCCTTCTTCTCAGTTCAGTAGCAATAGTACTGTAAAGAAGAAGTGTTTTGAGTATAGACTGTGACGAAATGAACACGTGGATTGTCCCGTTATTTAGTCTCCATCGCTTGCCAAAATTCCTACACTTCACGAATTATGGGCAAAATACAACAAGTGCACTTTGTCCGGTGTTCCAGTAGTGTAGGAGAGTTTAAGATGTGCACAAATAAGTGCATTTGTCACCGATAAAACTCTCAGTTAATTACCACACCCGAACTATGAGTTACCGGTATAACTAACTGGTCTACTTTCCCTATAATTCTGTTTACAAATAGATTTACTGAGAGTATAGAAGACTTTTAAGAAACCAATCAAAAATAACGAATCTTCTGAAAAATCGTTGGAATGTAAACAACAAACTATATTTTCAGCATGCGCTACACACGTTCAAGGAAAAGTTGAAATTTCGTATATCATTTCTTTAAGTATGCATATTTGGAAAGTAGTGCCTGAACAAAAAATTACGCCCTGATTTGAAGTAGTGATGTAAAGCGATTTTGCTTAAAATTTAAAATTACATTTGAATTTTGTAAATTCTTGTGTACTAAATCTAATCGAAATATTTAAAGGAATATGTGACCTGACTGGGCACAGGGAAGTATGCAGTTAGTGTTTCATTAAGCCTTTTGTTTGAAAACCGTTGCGATAAATCTCCATGCGCTGACTACTTAATATCTAAATATTATAAAAATTAAATTTCTGTATATATATATAAATATACAAATGTATATATACATAAATATATAAATTCAACGTAGTTTCATATAAATAGTGATTCACCCCAGAAAAAATTGATGTCCAACTATTTTGTACAACAATATGGTGATATGTTAACATAATCTGGATAAAATTTTTTGTGCTTAATTAAATGACTCACGTGCCAAAATTTGAAGGGAATTTAAAACGCTTCGTTAGTTTCTAAGGGGAAAAAAATATAAGCTTACATGTCCTCGAAATATGATTAATTAAATAGGTAATTATTGGATTTAGATTTTTGAATTAGATATTGTGAATTATTTTTAATTATTTTTGTATTGTTCCAGTGATAGATTACAGCTTCCTGGAATCATGTTTATAACGATAAATTAGATATAAATGTTGAACCAAATAGATTAGATCAGATGTATTTTCTTCCACAATAATTTTTTAAATGAAATTGGTTTATTGCAAGAAATAAATATACAAGATATACAGTATAAACAAATATAAATGAACAATCACACAATTAATTCAATACCTGAATCAACTGGAGTCTTTTAAGTAATTCCTGCGCCATGATACACAATAAGTATTTTTAAAATGCCTCTATTTTCCGAAATAGCAAGCGAAAAGTTATAATTATTCGTGAAATTATTGCTGGAATTAAAACCCGAATAATTTCCAATCCCAGCAAATTAAAATATAGCCAGTGGACAGGTTTAAAATTGTAATATTCTTGTGTATCGAATTTGGAGAAATTTGGTACAATGCCAAACATTTTGTTTGAAGGGAACGCCATACACACCTACAAATAAAAAACACAAGGAGAAACGTGATATGAAAATCATACTCTCCAAACGGAATTGAGCTTAATATATGCGCATCATTAATACTGGAGATAAAACGTTGCTCGCCATTTGATTGTGTTGCAAATAATCAGTCAAACTGAACTTGTGCTTACATGAACACTTACTTATTTCTCGCAACCAGGGAAATATGAGCTTTACGTGTCGTTAGGTGACATAATCATCTACAATTTATAAACCAGAGTTGCTCGAAATTTCATATCTGATTATCCACATGGATAAAACTTTCGGTCACTGCCTGCTTGCTGAATATAACGCCAAGCTGAAATGTGCACTGCGGACACGGTGACTGAACGGTTATACGCTGCTGTCGAGTGGTTAAAAAATGCGGCCAATAATGGAGTCCTAGCAGTTTTCCCAATTATTTTCCACCGTCTAGGGACCAGTGTTCACCTGTGCTCGGTTTCCGAGAAGTTCAGAACGATTGCTGCTCACGTAAATGTTTATCTGCAAAGGGATGAGTGCACTTCGCTTTGGTGTCGTTCCTTCAGAGCGTTCCTGCCCTGAATAACTTCGTCCGGCTTCTTTGATTTCCGACGTTACTTCTTCTACTGGTCTTTGTCCCCCATNCTTTCGGTCACTGGCTGCTTGCTGAATATAACGCCAAGCTGAAATGTGCACTGCGGACACGGTGACTGAACGGTTTTACGCTGCTGTCGAGTGGTTAAAAAATGCGGCCAATAATGGAGTCCTAGCAGTTTTGCCAATTATTTTCCACCGTCTAGGGACCAGTGTTCACCTGTGCTCGGTTTCCGAGAAGTTCACAACGATTGCTGCTCACATAAATGTGTATCTGCAAAGGGATGAGTGCACTTCGCTTTGGTGTCGTTCCTTCAGACCGTTCCTGCCCTGAATAACTTCGTCCGGCTTCTTTGATTTCCGACGTTACTTCTTCTACTGGTCTTTGTCCCCCATTTCTCTACACCCCTAGTCCGTGCTGTGCCAGCAATACAGTTCGCCCTTCACGAATCACGACAAGCCCCTTTCAGTTGTGTTCAACGTACCGGCCTGAATCTGTGGTTTTCCAGCATTTTTTTACAGGGAAAAATATGCATTCGCAGGAAATGTTAAAGTTAGAAAATATTCTCTGAGTGATGCATTTAACTCTCTAGGCGCTTGCGAATTCCATCAGTGTGTGGGGATAGAGAAATTCACTAGTTAATTTGACGACTGGTTGACATTTTGAACACGTGCTCATTCCAGTAATTCTTTCAAGTCAATAATAAGTAATGGGACTAAAATAGTGCAGGGCACAGAATATCTAAGAATACAGAAGCGAAATCACAATCATTATAGAGAACTTCAACCGCACGCGCTGGAAAAACGGTCCAGTTAGTCCTCAGCAATGAGGCAGAATGTCGTTCAATCAGCACCAGGAAACAACCTTACCGAATATGACCCAACCACTATATATTGTTTTTATTTCATATGTGACCAATTTGGAACGAGGCCCCAGAGTCTCCTACAGCCAGCGAGACATGACTACGACATTCAATTTCTCTTGCGCGTGTTCCTTTGAATGAATTCTGTGGCCTGGAGGACTCTGAATAATCAACCCTGAAAGGTAACGACAACCGACCCCTTTGCGAACTCTACTTGAACTTAACTGGCTGCTTTTTGTGGCAGCTGAAGAGCGAGTGTGCAGCGTATCATAGAGCTTAATGTGAATGTTACTGAATATGAGGATTTTTCAAGTTTCTATCCGCTGTACCTGTGATAAATTCTGAACAACGCTGCTGAGGCGCGTGGTTGCGTAGGGCCACGTGACAATCACGCCTCCAGCCTGTCAACTTCACAAGCATATAATGAGAAATCTAAACGTGTCACCGTTCTCCTTGAACACTGTCCGTTGTTTTCTGTACCCCACATTTACGTGTTTCAACAAGTGAAACTACACGTAATGCCTGCTTTATATTGAATTACTTCATCCGTTTCCACACAACGCTGTCTTATATACGTGCGTCAAAAATCCCGTATCTGCGCGCATACTTTAAGCTACTGAACAATGGTGCTATTGATATATTTATCTTCACGTTATTTCAATTTGTTCTAAACAAATTAAAAGTTGCCACAATTTTTAATTTTGACGCCAGAAATATTATTATTTTTCAATATCCGGTGGTATATTTTACAAAATGAGCAAACCCTTAAAACCTATATAAAATATTTCGAGAATTCTAATGGCAAACTAGATATAAACTTACAACCCATCCAACCGCTGGTTAGTCTTTCTGAATTCGACACAACAAATACTTTGACGCTGCTCCCCACCTGTGTTGTACATAATGGTTCGTAAGGTCTACAGTTAATGTTAAATGGCACAGACTATAAGGTGCCTTGAAGGTTGAGGGTATCACACAATTACTTCATCCCATTTTTGGTTTTGAACCGGTTTATTTGCCCGGGAATTTATTCATACATTCCCGGAACTTTTCCGGGAGTTTATACAAACTTTCCCGGCACCTTGTGCCGACACTTAACTNTACATTCCCGGAACTTTTCCGGGAGTTTATACAAACTTTCCCGGCACCTTGTGCCGACACTTAACTCATCCTTTAACGCACTGCGAGTTCTGGCATCAAGGGCTGGTTACGATGTTCTGGCAAACGTTTCCGATGCTGTGGGGGCATTAGGTNTAAAACCTATATAAAATATTTCGAGAATTCTAATGGCAAACTAGATATAAACTTACAACCCATCCAACCGCTGGTCAGTCTTTCTGAATTCGACACAACAAATACTTTGACGCTGCTCCCCACCTGTGTTGTACATAATGGTTCGTAAGGTCTACAGTTAATGTTAAATGGCACAGACTATAAGGTGCCTTGAAGGTTGAGGATATCACACAATTACTTCATCCCATTTTTGGTTTTGAACCGGTTTATTTGCCCGGCAATTTATTCATACATTCCCGGAACTTTTCCGGGAGTTTATACAAACTTTCCCGGCACCTTGTGCCGACACTTAACTCATCCTTTAGCGCACTGCGAGTTCTGGCATCAAGGGCTGGTTACGATGTTCTGGCAAACGTTTCCGATGCTGCGGGGGCATTAGGTGAAAGGACACGACCCTGAGTGACGCCGTTGTTACTTATCTGTACTTTTTGCGATTGCGGGGTAGTAGTTCCGGCAGTTGAGATCTGGTGAGCTGGATGGCCTAGCCAGATAAGTTCCGACAGTTGATGAGATCTGGTGAGCCGGATGGCCCCTGTTATAGGGCCTCGGACTGGCTGTTGTTGGTGTGTTTACCCAGCTGGCTTCCTCTCGTTGTGGCCCTTCTCGTTGAAACTCACCACTTTCTCTGTTCTCGGCGCAGGGTTGTAACCGATTTACCTCCCTACCACGTCCTGGCGAGGTGACCCTTGATGGGTCCCCCACCCCAGCCCTTGTCAGGGGTTGCACTGGGCCAATACCACTAGCTCGACATGGCTCTTCTCGTTGAAGATCACCACTCGACTCCGCCTTCTCGGTGCATTATTGTAACTGACTGACTGGTGACTGGTGACTGACTGACATGACTGACAGACTGGTGTCCCGGCACGGTGAAACTACTCATCTGACATAACTCTGGTAACTGTCTCTGATTCTGCCCTGTGTTTTGCATCCCGATATGGCTGACCCCTTAATGTTGTGATTCTCCTTTGGCTGACCCCGCACTCCTGGCTCCCAATGTATGTCGCCATACGTGTCCTGGTGTGGCGATACTACTCGTCCGTTGTAACTCTGGTAACTGTCTCAGATTCTGCCCTGCGATTCGCATCCCGATATGGCTGACCCCGTAATTTTGCGACTGACTGATGCGGCTGATGGACGTGGCCGGGTTCCGATACCCCGGCCTTGGTAACTGTTGCACTGACTTACTCTCTCGGCGTGGAGTATCGCAGCTTCCGACTGCCCCGACATGACTGACCGACAGACTCTCTTGGCATTGTGATCAAAACTGTCCATTGATTTCCTTCAACTGAACCTCTGATCCTCACCCTCCCCGCAAAGAGGCTTATATTGTCTCTTCGCTTCCTCCTTAAGTTCCTACATGTGTCTCCCTTGTTTGGGGAGGGGATAGGGCTGAGGGTGCAGTACAACACACTTCATACACGTGCCCTTTTTCTTGATGGTTGAGGGGGAAGGAGGTAGTGTGGGCCAGCTGCCCCTGCCATACGTTGTCAGCTTATTTTAGGTTCGGATTTTTAACTTCGGGCGGAAATTACCCTATTATCTATTCATTTCTCGGCGTTTACAAATTTCACGGGGCTTGCTAGGGGGTAAGAGGAGGATTTTCGAGCTGCAGCGACCCGTGTAATGACCTGCACGCGCTACGACATCTCGGCTTGACCTCGGTATGCGTAAATGGGCGATACATATCGTCCGTAACTCCCTACACTGGTTTCAGCTGGCAGGGCAGGTGGTCGAGGTCTATGACATCGCCGCTTCTAACACTTCTCATATGCGCCACATGTCATTTTCCCCCCTTGTATCTTCGGTGCTGACACTTTCCGTACCTAAATCTCGGTTTTCGGTATTTGGTTGCATATCTGTAGAGCTAGCCTTGTCTATGCCGGGCGCTCACCACGCGGTTGATCTCGTGGCACGACCTCCACTTCGATTCTTTCCCTCCCACCTGCGGTGTCCTTATCTGGTCACCCAGCTGTCATCACTCAAGGGTGCGCGTCCCTACGATTAACAGGCGTGCCCCTGCCTGTAAAAAACTTTGGCTTCTGCGATTACATAACAAGGCGTCTATTCACACGGTACCTCATTTTTTTAACTACTTCGCAGTCCTCAAACACTGCGAATAAAAGCAAACTTCTTTCTAAGTTTATTTGGGACGTTTTTAACACTTACTACAAGTCCACGGGCATTTGGGGTTGGCACAAAATACTGATGGACGTTTCCTGGGTTCAACTTCTGCTATGGCCTGCATGTTACTGCACAATTGTAACTTCTGGTTACATATTTGAACTCGCAAAAATTAAATACACAGGGCGATACACATCTTGGACATTCTTACGTTACAGTAATTTTCTTACATGGTTTCACACCTTTGTACAGGGTTACACAACATGACNCGTTACAGTAATTTTCTTACATGGTTTCACACCTTTGTACAGGGTTACACAACATGACATACGGTGATCTCTCCAGATCACTTACTTCTAACTTAGTCGCTCTTCTGGGCTTCAGTCTCCTGGTAAGGCGGAGACGTTCTTGATATATGCAAACAAATCAGGTGGCATATGGCCGGAATATTGCACAGCTCGCTGCTTACATTTACGTTTTGGTGACATAGTTTATTTATTTTTACATCGGCGTGTAAGCCGTACAAATAAAAAAAAACCCTTATTTCCTAGGCTGGGAAACTCTGTTCCTGCTTGCACACTATTCTCCGGCACTCATGCCGCTTCCACGAGTGGTCTGACGGAAGGCGGACGCAAACACACACTTATTCTATTGCTAAACTTTCACATGGTACGTTTTACTCTTATGACAGCTCACAGACCGTGAAAGAACAAAAAATGAGCTCCTTATCTTATCCTGCCTGTGATTCTTCTCCGAGCAGGCAAATGTCAACACACAAAACTCTCGGTAAAAAAANAGCTCCTTATCTTATCCTGCCTGTGATTCTTCTCCGAGCAGGCAAATGTCAACACACAAAACTCTCGGTAAAAAAACGTTTTAAATACATTTTTACTCAGGACCCAACTAATGGCCTACTTTGGTACTTTATCTTTACAGGTAAATTAAATAAATGATACTGAGTCACGCTTAAGTAAGGTGTCTACACGCCTTTCGGCTGAAGGCCCAACTTCACAGGTCAAACTGTAAACAGTTTTTCGCACTTGAATTGCGGTGCACTTAGGTGGGCTGGTCAGGTATCATGCCCTAGTTTTTTCTAGCGGGTGACCTATGTAAAAACTTACCCACAGAGTCTGTTTCTTTCGGCTGATGAGGTAGCTTCTTCTTGTGCCTTGCACTGGGAACTTGCGTGAGCCTGGACAGCTGTGGTGAGGGTGGGAAGGATGCATTTCCTTCCTCTCGTACTGTTGACTCTCTGAACTGTTGCGTTGCAGGCTCGTCTTAGGATGTGGCTGGGGTCTCCTGGGTTCGATTCTTGGTCGGTGCACTTCTCTTCGTTACTTTGCTTCTCGCCTACTGCCTGTTCTTCGTCCGCTTTCTTCTCGCATGCGCTTCTTTTTCACCTCCGTCTTTGCTCTCACCTATATGTCCTCCTTCGCTCGTACTTCTCGCCTGTTCTCCTTTACACTCATCTTCCCGTGCTCGTGTACTTTCGGCCTTGGTAATCGCGTCTCTGGCGCACGTCTCTGGCACACGAACACGTTATCTCTCTGCCCGGTGTGAATACTCAAGAATCTTGCTTGCTTGACTGATAGCGTGCGGCGCTGGGCGGCCTTGCGGATTTTATTGCTTTTGCCCGATATCTTCCTTTTATGGTTCACCCTCCGGTGACCTAGTGGTCTACTGCGGGTTCTGCATTTCGTTTTTTCGCGTTTCTGAGCATTTGTGGTCCGATAAGCGCGTCTCACCAGCGCTCTGCTTATCCTGCCTGGCTGCGCGGTTATTCGCCCGTCTGCCTGACATGTTCTCGTCATTGACATTGGCCCCTATTCCAGGCACTCATGACCTAATTATCTTATCGGTCAGTGCGGTTTTTCATCCCTGACTGCCTGACCTATCCCACATCATTTCCCACTGTCCAGTGGAAATGACCTTGCGTTCCCTACCATTCCCACTCCTTCGCTTATTTCTGCACCTATTATCGCTTCATCTCCTCTCTCGTTCTCTAGTCAGCACCTAGCTTCTCCCGTCACTACTCTCGTTCGCACTCGCTCTCTCGTCACTCGTCGCCTCTCGCAATTCTCGCCACTTTCACTATCGCCCATCATCCAATTGGCTGTTGTGGCCTACTTCTTTGCTAACCGCTCCTCGCTAAATGCCCTCCGTTCTCCCGTCTAGCTCTCTCGCACGAACTCGCTCCTATGCTCGTCCTCGTCAATTCCTAGTTTGTTGGCCTCGGAATCTTGTCTCATGGTGGATTAATTTATGTTCTAGTGGGTGCCACGGGGGTTCAAGACTCCCCGAAGTCTTTGTTTCAGCCTGACTAGTTCGGTAATTCAGTACAGGTGAGACACCTTTTCTCGGGTAAAGTCTTATTCTTAATTTGGTCTCTACAGAGCTATCTTCAACCCACATTGGGTGCTATTTTTACTTGATGCTACTCCCCACCTGTGGTTTTTAGAATGGTTCGTAGGGTCTACAGTTAATGTTAAATGGCACAGACTATAGGGTGCCTTGAAGGTTGAGGGTATCAAACAATTACTTCATCCCATTTTTGGTTTTGAACCTNATGGCACAGACTATAGGGTGCCTTGAAGGTTGAGGGTATCAAACAATTACTTCATCCCATTTTTGGTTTTGAACCGGTTTATTTGCCCGGGAATTTATTCATACATTCCCGGAACTTTTCCGGGAGTTTATACATACTTTCACGGCACCTTGNGTTTATTTGCCCGGGAATTTATTCATACATTCCCGGAACTTTTCCGGGAGTTTATACATACTTTCACGGCACCTTGTGCTGAGACTTAACTCATCCTTTAATGCCCTGTGAGTTCTGGCATCAAGGGCCGGTAACGATGTTCTGGCTAACGTTTCCGACATTTTGGGGCATTAGGTGACAGGACACGCCCCTGAGTGATGTCGTAGTTTCTTATCTGTATTTGTTGCGATTGCTGGGTACTTGTTCCGGCAGTTGAGATCTGGCGAGCTGGATGGCCTGGATATGTTCCAGCAGTTGAGGAGATCTGCTTAGCCGGTTGGCCCCTGTTATAGGGCCTTGGACTGACTATTGTTGGTGTGTTGAACCCAGCTGGCTTCCTCTCGATGTGGTACTTCTTGTTGAAGCTCACCACTCGCTCTGTTCTCGGCGCAGGGTTTTAACCGACTGTTACCTCTCTACCATGTCCCGGCGAGGTGACCCTTGACGGGCCCCCCACCCCAGCCCTTGGAGCGATGTTTCCATTGGACTTATTCCCCACTAGCTCAACATGGCTCTTCTCGTTGAAGATCACCACTCGACTCCGCCTTCTCGGTGCATTATTGTAACTGACTGACTGGTGACCGGTGACTGACTGACATGACTGACTCACTGGTGTCCCGGAATGGTGAAACTACTCATCCGACATAACTCTGGTAGATGTCTCTGATTCTGCCCTGTGTTTCGCATCCCGATATGGCCAACCCCTTAATGTTGCGATTCTCCCTTGGCTGACCCCGCACTCCCGGCTCCCAATGTATGTCGCCATACGCGTCCTGGTGTGGCAATACTACTCGTCCGACGTGACTCTGGTAACTGTCTCAGATTCTGCCCTGCGTTTCGCATCCCGATATGGCTGACCCCGTAATGTTGCGACTGACTGATGCGGCTGACGGAAATGGCCGAGTTCCGATATCCCGGCCTTGGTAACTGTTGCACTGATTTACTTTCTTGGCATGGAGTATCGCAGCTTCCGACTGCCCCGATATGACTGACCGACGGACTCTGTCGACTTGGTGATCAAAACTGTCCACTGATTTCCTTCAACTGAACCTCTGATCCTCACCCTCCCCGCAAAGAGGCTTATATTGTCTCTTCGCTCCCTCCCTAAGTTAATACATGTGTTTCCCTTTTTGTGGTGACGGAGGACGGAGGGGGAGGGCGGAGGGCGCAGTACAACGCACTTCATATGCAAGCCCTGGTTCTTGATAGTTTGTGGGGGAAGGGGGTAGTGTGGGCCAATTGCCCTGCCGTATGATGTCAGCTTATTCTCGGTGCGTGTTATTAATTTCGGGCGGAAATCGCCTTATTATCTATTCATTTCTCGGCGTTTACAAATTTCTTGGGTCTTGCTAAAGGGGAAGGAGGAGGAGGCCAGAGCTGTAGCGACCCATGCAATGGCCTGCACGCGCTACTACATCTCGGCTTGACCTCGGAATGCGTAAATGGGCGACACGTGTCGTCCGGAAGTGCCTACACTGGTTTAAGCTGGTTGAGCAGGGGGTGGTGGAGGTTTGTGACAGCGGCGTTTCTAACACTTCTCATATGCGCCATGTGTCAACTTACTTTGCATAATAAATACTTTACATATTACAAAAATTTCAATTATATCTACATAATTTAATTAATTTCATTTGTGTTTCTGAAAATATACTAAACCGTTTTTAGTTCTTAAATAAATATAAAATTAAGACTTTTTTTAACAAATAGCAATTGAATATAAAAAACTTTAAGTACTAATATTAAGAGTAAGAAGAAAAATTTTACAGCCCTATTTTTATACGCTAGTCCTTAATGTGATTATTTTTGTTCTACAATTTTCGACCTATCAGTGTGAATAGTAAACCATTTTTTTTTCACAGTTTGTGTGGTTAACATTTTCATATTTCAAGTAAAAATTCTGTAGAAGTGTTGCGTGTCTTGTGTGATCACCGAAGAGCTCCAGTTTTTTCTAATGAAGCACGTCATGAGAAACAAACCCGACACTAACTGTGAACTGTGTTGCAGAGTGTAGTGTTTCTTTCTACAGTAGATTAAACCCTACTAACTTCTTTCCCTCGCTCTAGGAAAATACAGCAAAGTCATGACGGGTTCAGTAAACAAGAGTGAAAAGATAAAGTTTAAATTCTCTCAGGGTTTCTATAGCTCCGTTCTTCCCAGAGAAGGTAGTACGTTATTAATCACATTCCGCCACTTTGAAGCTTTGCCATTCTTCCGCATGTTCGTGATTATGAAGCATATTTATCATTCTCTTCGGAGTTTTATCAAGTTCCGAAGNCCACTTTGAAGCTTTGCCATTCTTCCGCATGTTCGTGATTATGAAGCATATTTATCATTCTCTTCGGAGTTTTATTAAGTTCCGAAGGTAATTTTCAAACTAACAGGTAAAGCACTTATTTCTAGTAATTTCAAGTATAAGAACCTTTGTGCTAATACTGTTTAAATAAGTGACACTTACTTTTGACTGCAATTCTAATAACATTGGTTACGTCTCATTGATTAATTTTTGTAGTTTATACAAAATAATTAGTCAGTAAAATTCTCACCAAATAAGTTCTGGTGTAAGCAAAATCATTTCTATAGTCTATTCGCAGTTTTTTCACACTTTTCGAATCAAACCTTTGAAAAAAACACCCCATGTATTACGTGTTTGGTTGTTTTCTTAATATGTAATATCACAGGCATTTTATATTTGTGCTAATATAGAAAGTACCTTATATTTGGTTACATTTAAATTTTACTTTTATTTTATCTATAAATTATAATTANTCTGGTGTAAGCAAAATCATTTCTATAGTCTATTCGCAGTTTTTTCACACTTTTCGAATCAAACCTTTGAAAAAACATCCCGTGTATTACGTGTTTGGTTGTTTTCTTAATATGTAATATCACAGGCATTTTATAGTTGTGCTAATATAGAAAGTACCTTATATTTGGTTACATTTAAATTTTACTTTTATTTTATCTATAAATTATAATTANCCACTTTGAAGCTTTGCCATTCTTCCGCATGTTCGTGATTATGAAGCATATTTATCATTCTCTTCGGAGTTTTATCAAGTTCCGAAGGTAATTTTCAAACTAACAGGTAAAGCACGTATTTCTAGTAATTTCAAGTATAAGAACCTTTGTGCTAATACTGTTTAAATAAGTGACACTTACTTTTGACTGCAATTCTAATAACATTGGTTACGTCTCATTGATTAATGTTTGTAGTTTATACAAAATAATTAGTCAGTAAAATTCTCACCAAATAAGTTCTGGTGTAAGCAAAATCATTTCTATAGTCTATTCGCAGTTTTTTCACACTTTTCGAATCAAACCTTTGAAAAAAACACCCCATGTATTACGTGTTTGGTTGTTTTCTTAATATGTAATATCACAGGCATTTTATATTTGTGCTAATATAGAAAGTACCTTATATTTGGTTACATTTAAATTTTACTTTTATTTTATCTATAAATTATAATTATCTCACTTATATTTAATATGCATAAATACAGAGGGGAATTAGGTGTGTTGGTAATGCCTAGTAACAAATAGTTATCATGCAAAATATTGTTACACTGAGTGCGCACGAATCTAGTGCGTTGGCTCTTTGGTGTAATTTTATAAGCTCTGTTAGCATGAGGCGGAGGAATATCTTGGAAGTAGAACTTTAGTAGGGCTTCAGAAAAATTGTAAGTAACCATTTAAGATGTATGTTAATTCAGAGCAATAATTTTACAGCCAAATAAAGAACAGTTTTCAAATAAATGAACGAGTTTGTTATTTGTATTAAATAATTTTGTTGCATAATTTTTTTTTTTTTTTTCGAGGATTACATTGGCGAAATTTGACGCAAGTAAAGACATTTCCCACACACTGCGCTAGAATAAACTAGGGCAATAAAACAATAAATTGTGAAATGATCACTGCGGACACTGAGATAATAAGGTGAACTTGAAAACTAAAGTTTTAAAACAATTTTTACGAAGTCACCAAATGAACATACGGGCAAAACTGATGGGAAGTTACTAACCTATCTTATGGATTAAGCCTACCGATTATCCCGCTGTAAGTAACATTCTGTGAAAGAAGGCCTATGATCATTGAGAAAAAAATATAGACTAATGCGAACAGGAACTTCTATGATTCGCAGACTCTCTCCTCTCCACTCCCCACGCAAATCGTCCACCGTTTACCCAAATCAATTATTACAGTGTGCGGCGAGATATGGGAACAAGATACTGGCTGATAGCATGAGTTTCTGACCTCATCTGAAATTTTTCGAAATTTCGACGGTTGAAACATCCTGACGGCGCTTTGGAAGCTGAAGTGCGTGACCGCTGGATGAAGATGGGTTTTAAAATAAAAACATTATGCGTCAAGAATTATGCGTAAGCGCTGATGTGACATATTGGTAATACGTCTTCTGTATTTGTAGTTTTCAATTTATGTTTTNCAAGAATTATGCGTAAGCGCTGATGTGACATATTGGTAATACGTCTTCTGTATTTGTAGTTTTCAATTTATGTTTTAATTCTTAATTCCAGCGAATGAGTACAGGCGAATAGCCTGCCATGCTTGATTTTGTTCCTAGCCTAACCTCGTATATCACAATCATATTTAAGCGAGTCATACTTCAAAGCCGACATTTTCTATTAGAGAAGCTTATTTTTATGAATAAATATAATCGTAAACATGTGCACGTAAATGTCTTTTTAATATTTTTTATACTCACATTACCGTGAATAACAGTTTCCCGCCAACAACACCGACTGCTCTGTTTTGATTGGTCGTCGCCTAATAAGTTTCACTTAAGATATAAAATATGACTATTACTTTTAACGCCCAAGGAAATCCCAACCACGCACACGACCTGCTAAGTACCATTGTAAACCAATGCATATGATGACACACATTCGGTTCTTCTGCAAACGTCTTAACGCATAATTTAACACTTAATTTTTCTATTGTGAACCGAGCTCAAGAATCACAGGACTTCCGTCTCAGAGGCTACACGCGGATGTCTGCACCTCCAGCGTCCGCACTACTGAGCGAGGTGGCTCAGAGGTAAACCACTGGACTCGCATTCGGGAGAGGACCCGGAGGATTCTCGCTCCAGCAATCCTGATCCAGATTTCTCCACGGTTTTCCGAAATCTCTCCAGGCGAGGGATGGTTCCGTACTACACTCTAAACTTGAAACTGTGGGAATTGAGCCAAAACAGTGGAAAAGATGAAAATTGCGCGACTGATAATCAGTGCCAGATGACTCATTTAAAAGGAGGCTGAATTTCACTGATTTATTTGTGATTCCCACCGAATGTCAACAGTTCCACTGCTATCTACTGCTCTAAGTCACTTGTTCCAGTTTATTTGTTTGATTCGCCAGTCGGCAGTAGCTTATCAATTGACTTTCATTTCACTGATTAATATCACTGATTTGGTCTTAGAGTGTAGAGACGATGGCCGATTCCTTCCCCATTACGATACTTCTCTGAGCAAGTTGCTCCAATTCCAATCACCTGACTATTGACGAGACGTCAAGGGGAATGCCTAGTAAACGATATTAAACGCCTCAAAGTCGCATTCGGCCATAGGAACGCGTTGCGACGGAGATGGAAAACAACATAAACAAGCTTCGCGTGTGTTCTGTGTCTTCAGAATTATAATAGGCGGATAAAATATTTTGGTACACAAATCTGTTAAGAAAAGATACAGAACTGTCCCTATAATATAAAACACTGTTTGACAGAAGAATAAATATCGTAAACCAAGGGTTCCTTATAGCGCTTTTTGCTGAATTTGACACATTTCAAGGGACACATTTATGTGGCAATAATTGAATAAATAAATGGACAACAAATACCGACTTTTATTTCTGTCCTGAAAAAAAATATACTGCAGTATTCATTAGTTTTTTAAAAATTATAACAGACACGGCTATTTACTATGAGACCCATATAACAACTACGGAGACCACTTCACCTCTACCAACCTACCCTCCAGAGCCCGTACTGATGAAAGACCTTGTTGATGCGCGTGTCGTACGTAATATATCGGTGAGTCGAGTGTGTGGTGCGACTGGAATGGAAGCACCCTCAAGAGGACGGTGCAGAATGCTTTAGGCCGTTCACGGTAAAGCAAGAACTTTAAGGCCCTAGTTGCATTTTCCTTTCAGTCATTTTTTTATCCTGTAACCATTTTTAAAAATAAATATTGCCATGCAAGTATTAAACACAAAGCATATATTCCTCCGCACTCGGAAGTTAACACCTAAGGATAAAATAAAATATATTTATTGACTATTATTCCAAATGAGACGACTTTTTGAAGNACTCGGAAGTTAACACCTAAGGATAAAATAAAATATATTTATTGACTATTATTCCAAATGAGACGACTTTTTGAAGTGGTCACTTTACCGCCAATAGTTTACATTAATGGCTTAGAATGAAAACCTCGCATCTCATATATTGTGCAAAAATAACGTTCTGATACTTTTGGTTCAAAAACCTTGTATATTTCATTTTGCAGACCTGTAAATAAATAAAAGATATGCCTTTTCTTTCATTTGGAGCATTGCAAAATATGAGATACAAAAGTTACCAAACAAAAGCACCAAAATTTTGTTTTCGCAAAAAATGTCAGACACGAGGTTTTCCTTCTAAGCCATCGATATCAGCCGGGCTCAGAGCAATTGCATGAGCGTTCGGGTAAATAAACACATTAACAACTGTGTTATTTAGTGTAAAGGTGCAGGTGGTTCTCTCCGTGTGCTACAAATATAAAACTTTAGTCAATATATAGTGGGTTTAAGGTAAATAAAAAATAATTGTCCTGCGAGACCTTGTGGGCTTCCAAAGACATGTCCGAGAAGGGTCCGTCATATGACCATACTAAAACGGTACAAGATTTCGTAAAATCTTGCGCAAGTTCTGCCATAACAGCTATTATAGATGCCAGCGCTAGACCCGTTACGTAATTTGACGCCTTGTACGGACAAGTTTCATATCAGGGTTTGTAAATATGACCTGTGGTATTATCCCTGGCAAGTCCCATACCAGCTTTCTTACCTGGTCAATCACATTGAAGTTTCAGAGTGTAGGGCTTTCGCCGTGGCCACAACTTGAAACGAACTGGTGAAGAAACCAGGAAGGATGTGACGCCTCCATTCTTGTTGTACGTCCGTGAGGTTCAAACTCATTCAGATGGTTTCAAAATACGATTAGGACAAATAAAATTGACGTTGATAATTATTAATTACTGCTTGTGAGAGTACTAAAAATTTCAATACATTTCTTACATTACGAATATTAACATTCTGATCTAGCTTTTTCCATCACATGGTTATATTACATTTATGGTAATTCAACAGTAGAATTTTGGTCAAATTGGAGTTTTATTTTTGGGCGTGAGTTGACAATCCCATTGTGCACTTTTTTACTACTGAATGGAGACCACTCCTTTACGTATAGAAACAACAGTGTTAAGAGATTTTTTTTTAATGTAAGTGAATACATGAAAAAAAAAAACTCTTGTGACTTCACATTACCATTTTCAAAAATTAAAACACATCGGCAAGCATTAAACTGTGCTATCAATGAATAGTAAGTTACTAATAATAAAAAAAATATTAAGATGGGCTGGTTTGTTTATAGTCCGACACAAGATACTTGTTAGAAGTTATACCGGTGGGATTCATGTTTATTGTAAACCATTTGGTTATCTGCACACCTAATGAGTGTATGTAAAGTTAGTGGGCCAACCACCGTCGTGTGACAGGAATCTTCCATGGCGGCTCGCATAGCCATTGAACTACCTGCTCGCGCACTATACCTTACAAAAGCTTGTCCAAATCGAAGAACCGCAGCCGGTATCATGTAGTATTAACTCGAGGCGTCCGCGGTAGTGTAGTGGTTAGACTACTCGTCTCCGACCTAGGTGAACCTAGATTCCCGTCGGGGTCGCTCCCGGAATGTTGCATGTGGGAATCGTGCCGGACGATGCCGTTGGTCGGCGGGGATTCTCGGGGACCTCCCGTTACCCGCGCTCCTTCATTCCGGCGCTGCTCCATACTCACCTCGCTTCACCTTCAATGGCTCTCAAGACCTCTACGTTAAGAGCTGCCCAATTCTCTTCACTCACGATTAGAGGCGTGACGGGCAACATGACCGCAAACTTGAGCAACTGCAGGATGTGAAGGCCTGGAAAACGGCAGTTCCCAGGGAAACACCGCCGGCCACATGCGAAATCCGCCACGTGTTTACAGGTGAAAATACGATATGATGCCGCTGGGATGGATCCGGGATCACGGTTTAGGAGGCCTGCAGGCTAACTTCTTGGCCACCGGGCCCCCTTCCAGCAAGCGAATTATAATTTTTTTTTTTGGGCTAGTCCTCATGGCGTGAGCCCTTCTAATTTTGTAATTAATTTAAGCACTTAATTTTAATTCTCGTTCTAAAAGTAAAAACCTTCATCCAGTTACTAACCTGGCTATGTTCAGAGTTCGTAACAAAAAGTTTCAGACCATCGCCTAATTAGTGGCTTGACTCTCGCGTGGTTGGCTAACTTGGTCGCTTATGTAGTAATTTTCAGTTCCGCTTTACAGATTCATTACCGACTATATTTCCTAGCGAATAAGGACAAATTTTACCGAAAACGTACGCTTTTGTTTTTAAAGTGATTAATATGCTGCCTGAATTTGCCAACTCTCATTTAATTGTACCCAAAATAACCTAACAGTGATGAAAAGGAATATTTAAGAACCGAAAATAATAAAAAGGTGTTAAACAATAGCATATGACTGAATAAGGTCATGAACCGGAGAAATACTTCAAGTCATGTACGTAACTCTGGTTTTTTCTTGGCTATAGTCTGCTAGCAGGCATGTGTGAGAAGTTATTTATAGATTTTACAGGAGAAAATAAAAATTTATTTCTCTTATACAGAACGTTTCTATTTCATCTGCAAACAAGTGAGAATTGAAAATTATATATATATATATATATATCCAGCCATAAAAGAAAATTGCTACAATGCCTTGGAAAATATATTGCTGCAAAATATATCCAAGATAAATATTTGTATTTGCCAGTGACAAACCAGAAGCTTCAGACAAATATTTAAGGCACTGATTCATCGCTGAGATTTTGTCGGGAAAATAAAGGCTTCCTCCAGGGATCCAAAGAGGCAGTGCGGCATATCCGAGAGTACTACGAATCCATAGCTAACGTATAACGCTGAAGTTGGTTAAATATGTGTAATGATTTCGCACAGATCAATGTCATGCAACGGAAGTAGCCGCCAAAATCCGAATCAAAGTTTCTTAATAATGCAGAAAATAAAACAAGTCTAGCGTTGCCAATAGATGAAGGAAGTTAGGAATATTAACTGCATCCTAGTATTCATAGCCAATATTAATAATGCACGTACGTGTCGCTAGCAATCGAAAACTATATATTGTACAGTTACGTGCAGTGCCCCGCCATCTTGTAAAGTATAAATAAATAACTGATATGATTCTATAGGCTGTTCACGGTAAACTGAGCACTTTCGAAAGCTCTGCTCAAGATCTACTTATAAACACGGTGTGTATTATTCCGCGTTGTGTAAAATTAACACTACTATGGGTCTCATCACTTCATTCATGCGTCGGTCAAGTGAAACTGTGAAATTATTAGAAATTTAAATATTTTACATGTCTTCTAATTTTTACACTTATATGCATTAAAAATAAGAGATAGAAAGAAATTAATTTAAGTTATCATAAATTATTACCTAACACTTTTCATCAGTAACGATTTGCGGTTTTGCATGAAATCCTACGACAAACACAATTTTCAGGGGGGGGGGCGGTGGCTGAGAGGTTAGACTGCTCGCCTCCCACCAAGGCGAACCGGGTTCAATCCCCGGCTGGGACACTCCCGGATTTTCGCAAGTGGGAATCGTGCCGGACGNCCCCGCCCCTACATTCCGGCGCTGTTCCATTCTCACCTCATATTCTCAACGGTTCTCAAGATCTCGTTGTCAAGAGCCACCGAAATCTCTACTCAACTGAACACAATTTTCACTGCAGGTGTTCATGAGTTTTGTCTGGCGCTCTTTAAGCACTATGCAAATTTGGTATTCGTATGTAGGTTGACGTTATGCCATCCAAGTCTCACTCAGGCAAACGCTTTTCGAATAAGGCGGATCCCATGATTCAGGAGTGTCGAGGAACCAAAAGCAACAATAACAACAGTTCGTATGATTTTCTTTCTCAAACTCGCAAGCGCTCTGAAGTGAATGAGCCAGTGCTATATTTCCTTCTGTACAGAGTTAGTCATAAATTTAAATATTTGCTTCCTTCGAACAGGGACGATGACAATGTTGGTATTTTCAACCATATGTTTGCTTTACATATTTGATTGTAAAATTTTTAAAAATAAACAACGACGAACGGGGAACTAAGGATGCCACCAAATTTTCTTTTATCCTTTCGTAACCCTCTTCATCTGACAAAGTAGTTTACAACACAATTTAAAGGAACAGATACTTTGCTTGCTTTTAGAAAATTGGTTTTCGTACGTTATGAACCTAATCTCGAGCTCTTGTATGTATTTTCTCTTTTGAAGTAGATGTATTAAAGTTTTTTTAGAGAATGTTAAAAATTCTTTTTACCACAAAACTATTTTTTTTAACAAATCCGTATGAAAACACACATGCCCTTGCGAAACTTACATGATGAAAAACCAATACATATCCACGTAAGAAAAAATAAATAATTCGGGATACTACATATTAGTACGAACTTAAAGCATAGCAAAGTTTTCCCACGGTGTTGGCTCTTTAGTAATGAGATTTAGAGAATTTTAGCGTATTCAACATTTTTGAAAAAACTTGTTATTGATTGGTTTAGTTTAATTTTTAACTGCGACGTAAAGACCCCACGCCAATTCAATGCTTTGCGCATAGAGGTGATGAGGCATGTGATGAGCATACCTGGGTCGCCCATAACCATCCTGCGGTTTTTAAGCATCGGCAACGCAAAATACCTACAGCCCGGCGGAATCTTAAAGAGACTGAACTACTGTAAAAACATAGCTGCCAACTTTGCCGGAAGCATGCTACTTAGTGTATCCGTTGAAATACACACATGCAGTTACGTCAGTAAACTTTAAAATTGGTTTCCGGAAGGTCTCACTTAAACACGTACAGCAGCCTGTACTACACAAGTAGAATGATTATGGGAAGTTTGGGGTAACGTATTTTAAATGGGACAAAACTGGCACCTGGCGCCGGCACCTGTGCCCACCGGCCGCCATGTTATGACGTCACCCGACCACCATATTCGATTCAGGTGACCTTTGAAATCTACCCCTGACCTTAACATTTACCCTGTTTACGTGACCTTGGATAACATTGAACCCAAAAAATAAAATAAATTATAAAATGCCAAAATATTATTTTTAATTAAAAAAAAAGAAAAAAAAATTACATGCCAGCATCAAGAGATCCATCATATGAGTGTATAGCGCACACGTTATTTTCCCTCTTTCGATAACTTATAATACCGTGATATAAGATATATTTTCTATAACTGATTATATATTACTAATATATATTACTGATTATATGCGATGGTGACCCAGCTGTCCAAATGACCAAAACTCGCTCAGTTTCTGGGGGGCGGGGCAAATCTCGGTAGCATGAACCCTGGAAGCGATGTCCCTCAAAGTCAACTGCAACTACTTCAGTGTCTCCGTTATCCTGGCTTCGTCTTTGTTCAGCGTCACTGCGCGTAGTGGACGTCGGGGTGCGTGCTCCTGTCTTGCTGACTCCACTTCCGGTGCTCGGGCCATAGCGTCCTGCATGTTGTGGGGTGCAGCCAGATCTACCTCTTGCCTTACCTCTGTTCGACGATAACATCGACGAACAAGCGCATAATTAAATTCACATTAATTTCTCATAGCAGTTCTTGTCAAAACAGAAAATATGGAATACTGAAGGTTATGTTAAATACATCTTGATTTGAAATACAGGTCATTCACTGTTTTAATTAGGAAACCTCTTCTCGTCATAAAACATATCTCGCCAAACAATCAATAAACACCATACATATCTAAATTTCGGGCTGATTCATTTGCACTACATGAGTTACACCTCCTCAAGAGGGAGGTGTAATTTTCGCTGCATTAGTTGCGCCAAGTGTAGTTATCGCAGGTTGAAAAAAATCATTATTTTCGTTTGGTTCAAAGAAACTACTTGAGTGCAGTTCAGCTTGCCTGCGTAGCGCGTGTATACTGCATTTCGTATAAGTTCAGTAAATTTTAACTGGCATTGTGACAAACCTTACACTGTGTGTAAACGGTAAACGCCCTCATTCGCAAAGTATTGTGCCAGCTGATGGTTGTTGCAGGATGTATGTTATTATGTTGGCGATCCTTGGCATGATTATGAAGAAAAAATAGTACCAGGCATTTAAAATTACTTTTTATAACTTTAATGATGATTATTATGCTTTGAGAATAATGTACGATTTTTTGAGGTACAAAACATTCACTTTAATCATTTTGAAAAATTACGGCATAGCGTGCGTCCATAACGGTTATGTCAAATGTTTCCAGCCTGTGAATGCCATTGTGTTTGTTTTGTATCCTTATTCGTCGTGATTTATCTATACGCCAGAATGCCTTGCTAATGTTGTCATAATATTATATCTTCAGTTAATAATTTTTGTATTTACATATTTCATTAACTGTAGTTCGTTGTAGGTGCCTTTTTATAGTCTGTTCATGGTAAAGTGAGCACTTTTGAGGCCCTAGTTACTTTTTTCTCTCAGCGTTTTTTCATTATTTAACAACCTTTTTAATTAAAATTTTCATGTAAGTAATAAACAAAGTGTTTATATTCCACCGCACTCCAAATTTAACGTCTAAGGCTAAAATAAAATATATTTATTGACTATTATTCCGAAGAAGAGGGCTTTAAAAAGTTCTCACTT
Source organism: Clitarchus hookeri (assembly GCA_002778355.1). NCBI lineage: Eukaryota > Metazoa > Arthropoda > Insecta > Phasmatodea > Phasmatidae > Clitarchus > Clitarchus hookeri. The sequence goes on from NQII01007270.1 coordinate 89,045, forward strand.
TATCATGAATGGCCTAAAGATCAGTTTACTCAGTGAAATGAAATATAAATTTGTGTCTGCCGCTTCGTGAAAAGATTTCTTTTTTTTTTCCGGTCCGATATTTTCCTTAACAACCATGAAGCGAAACGCAAGCAAAAACGCATTTATGTTCTTAAGTTTAAATTCGTTAATTTTAAGAAGCAGTTCAAGTGTACTATTAATCTAACCAGCCATGAAATAAATTATGTCATATCAGTGGCCGATAAAAGTAATTTTAGTGAAGTAATCGCCTAAAGTTTGCACGTGTTTAGGAATTACGAAGTGAAAAGTAAGTGTGTGTTTTTTGTATAGTGAATAATATTTTTAGAAACTGTTGTTAGAATGTCTGAAATGCACATGGCCTTAAAAAAACTCCTTTAGTAAACCCTCGTTAATTTTCATGAAATATAACTATTTTAACGTTTGAAGTTAAATTTGTTGAAAATGTTTACATTCCTGCATTTCTCATCGTTCTGAACTGCACAATAACTTATCGCGTTTTGTTCTTTCCGTANATATTGTCTCGTATATATTCACAAATACACAACATCAAAACTTGAGAGGTGTGGTACTGTAGTACTTTGGCTACTGGTATTCACGGGGCGAATTCGTGGTTGAGTGGGCTGTCATCTGGGGATGAGTTCCAGCGAAGTGGTAGGCCTTGGATGTAGGCCCCCTGTGCTGCTTCTCCCTGGACTGCTGTTCGGACTCGTACTCACGCAACTCTCCCCGCGGCCCGGTGATGATCAACTGTTCCCCTCTACTCTCGAAACGGGGTTTTTATGTTTACAAGCCCCCCAGTCTTAATTGTCGGCACGTGGCGCCTTCTAGGGGGGGAAGGAGGTGTGAGGGGGTGAGGTGGAAGAGCTCCGAACAGAGCCTTCCACCACACGTGTCCTCGCTTAATTGTCGGCATGTGGCGCCTTGTAGGGGTGGGAAGGAGTGGAGGGGCGGGGGTAATACCTCGGCACCAATACAGCTCATCAGTATTNTAAAAAAGTCCAAAGGTTTTTATGTGCAAGTTTCACTTCGCTGAAAATAATCGGTGCGTATTTTTTGCATTGGTACGAACACAGAAACATTTATCACGTTTTGTTCTTTTGAAGTAGTTACGGTTTTTGAATTATAATAATTCGAATGTTATTTCCGCACGTGCAAATTTTGCACTGAATCATCAAAACCATGGACAGTTCGAATTGGTATCATAGGAAGAGACGCAAGACAATCCCGTCTCACGAAACACGATAAGTAAGAGTTACCCGCCCCACCAATAAAATAAACACAACGTTAATTAGTATATTAATTGACCAAAACAAAAAGTAGCAGGTTGGAAATGGCAATCAGTAGGGAAATGAATATGTCGTTTTTTGAACGGCCTGTTGGCTAGTCTACACGGGCATATGTTTTTTCGAGCCTCAGCTTTATGTTCATTGGCTGATGCTTCAGTGTGTAGTCAGTTTTACCATAGACAAAGTGGCACAGGATTCACTGTCTGTTACCTTGCAGGTCTGCTATTGGTTCATATTTCACCTGGGCGTGTCTGATAAACTGTTTTATCCCATTGCCAGCGCAACAGAAATTTACATCTGTTTGAAATCTAACGTGTCCTAAAATGAATTTGCGAAATTTTCCAGTCCCTAGCAATCAGATATTATAGTAGCTTTCTTGCTGGACTGAAGTTGCCAGTGTTTCAGCGCATGCCATTGGATTCGTATGGTTTGTTTTCAAACGTCGTTTTCCTCACTTACAGAGTAGCTGTGACGGAGGGATACACTGTGGCAGCACTTCTTTCCGAGGAGTGTCGAAATTCCCTGAAGTTAGGCTACATGTAACGGAGAACAGTTGAAGGAAACGAACGCACGGAGACAGTTCCACTCACGCACTCGCGGGTCACATGCCGGCAGCTGCGCGAGGCGCGTGTTA
>NQII01007271.1:0-24670 GCA_002778355.1 Clitarchus hookeri
TACTCTATGTTGTGCAGTACAGTAAGCATGCCCTGTGTTGTGCAGTACAGTAAGCATGCCCTGTGTTGTGTGAACTATCACAAAGAGGCCATCAGATCTGCTGGTGGTCGTGAATATGACAATATAGGCGACTCACGTCTCGATTGTTTTAATTTTCGTGAAATATGTGCCGAAGTCAGATCGTTAAGTATCCTGTGATATTGCTCTGACTTATGGAACACAGTGTTTATGCTAGAATATGTGCAATGCTGCGCAGTAATTTAAAAAAAAAATTTTTGTTTGTAGGAATGCTTAGTTGAAGTGTAAAAACCTGAATGCAGTAGCCATGCTCTCGCCAGACTTACCTAACCAGAGCCTCGGGTTGCGCTTGTTTCAGGTTCATGGCTGCGTTATGGGCGACGACCCTGGCGTGGGGATCTCCGAACGGACCAACCAACAACAAGTATCCTCTCGAGGTGAGTANATTTTGATTGTAGGAATGCTTAGTTGAAGTGTAAACACCTGAATGCAGTAGCCATGTTCTCGCCAGACACGCCTAACGAGAGCCTCTTGTTGCGCTTGTTTCAGGTTCATGGCTGCGTTGTGGGCGACGACCCTGGCGTGGGGATCTCCGAACGGACCAACCAACAACAAGTATCCGCTCGAGGTGAGTACACCCAGCAGCATGCTAAGTTCCACTAACTGCGGCCGGCGACCATGGAAGCCCTCACTCTATCGCTGTTAAACGATGCAAAGTAACGCAAGGAAATGTTTTCGCAAACATTATCTTCAAACGTGCCTACGAGCTGAACTACACTGAAATAACATTTATGTAAAACTTCTTCGCTTTGCTTCAATTTTCCTATAATTTGAGACTGAATATTTCTAGTTTTGAAATGCGCATCATCTTAACGTTTCATAATTCCATTATTATTTTTAATAAATTTTTCGGCCTGATATTAAGCCAGATATTTTCAAAGCGTGTCGTGTATAGGTTTGTGTGATTCAGTGGAAAAAACTTTAACTTTACGCTGCCCGACAATATCTTTAAGTTACAAAATTAGTATTTCCATAAAGTTTAAGAAAAAATATTAAATTTGAATGGATCTAACTTGTAATAGAAACCAAGGAATTACATAAATGAAAGACGCATCTTCTCCAGATGGTGTTGAATAATATGGTCAAATTAATTTTTGTAATATCATTATACTTATGTGGTTTTTATATATAAGCAAACTGGAGCCATGATAACACGACAATTGCATTACTATAGGCTGGTATATTTTCCATAAGTTCTATATCTTGTAGGCTGGACAACACAGTCCTACTTAAGTACGGCGAACCTGCTGTCGTTTACTCATTGGCAGGTGCCAAAGGAGTTATATCATTTTGGTTGCTAGCTTGCACAATGTTCGGTCCTTCTTTTGTTCCGTCTGTATTATTGGACAAGATTGCTGCAAAAAGTGTCAGTTCAAATTTGGCACAATTTTAAAAGTAACTCTGACATTTGTCTATGAAATCCAGCTTACCAGTAAATGAGTTCATCAAAATTACCGGTCTCACTGTGTCATATATTTGCGCAACATTTCGTCCAAAATCTTTGGAATGAATTCATTTATCTCTGTACTTGTATCTTCAACGTGCATTCAAATAATATGATTACTTAGTGACTACGAAAGGAAACTAAATTTCTTACGGGTTGTATACGTATTTCCTTATATGTATTTAACGTTTGATAGGAGAGNCACAATTTTAAAAGTAACTCTGACATTTGTCTATGAAATCCAGCTTACCAGTAAATGAGTTCATCAAAATTACCGTTCTCACTGTGTCATATATTTGCGCAACATTTCGTCCAAAATCTTTGGAATGAATTCATTTATCTCTGTACTTGTATCTTCAACGTGCATTCAAATAATATGATTACTTAGCGACTACGAAAGGAAACTAAATTTCTTACGGGTTGTATACGTATTTCCTTATATGTATTTAACGTTTGATAGGAGAGAGGTGAGTTACTGCGGACATTTAAACATATTTGCATGGATTTCAAAATTTACCATATATTATACATGTATAGCGAAACTATCCGATAGCATTACATATCCTTTAAACATAATACTGTTACATGCCAGAAGTCATGGAATATCAATATGTAAGGGGCAGCGGTGGCGCAGTGTCCAGGGCACTCGCCTCCCACCACGGCGATCCGGGTTCGATCCCCGGCGGGTTTACTCCCGGATCTTCGCATGTGGGAATCGTGCTGGACGATGCCGCTTGCCGGCAGGGTTTCTCGTGGTACTCCCTTCTGCATTCCAGCGCCGCTCCATTCTAGGGTTTCATTTCTCTCATGCTCGGGGATGACGGTCACCTACGGGTCCCAGCTGGAAAGACCGTCACTCGGAGGGTGTTGCCTTGCCCTGGGTGCACTCCCCACACGCCATCATTATTATTATTATTATTATCAATATGTAAGGTAACAGGTGAATTCTTGGAAGTGTCCAGAAATGTATGAGTTATGCTCTGACATCGTTGAACTGCTTGATGGCCACTTGCAGCCCACAACTATGAGATATTCCAGCAGGATAATGCGCCGTGTCGACGGCCCCAAGTTATCCACAATTGGCTCGAGGAGCATTCAGGAGAGTTTCAACTACCGCTGTGGCCACGTCGTTCGCCCAGTATGAACTCCATCGAGCATTTATAGGACGTGGTGGGGAGATTCACTCGCACCCAAGATCCTACACCTACCAATAGCAGGGAGGTGGCTACCCAGAAGGCGTGGTTCAACATCTCTCCACAGGTGTTTCGTCCACTTGTGAAACCCGTGCCTGGACGAGTTGCTGCACTTCGCTGGAGTGGAGTAGGTTCCTACACGATCCTATCCAATGACTTTCGGCATGTCAGTCCACATGCGTATATTGCAGTATTAAAAATACAATTTCATAAATTTTGTTAACAATACATCCACTAATTTCTTTTGTCGGATAGTCTATGACACATTATTTCTTCATTATGGACATATAACTCTAAAAGTATACATAAAATGGTTCAATTCCAGCACACTCCTCATCTGCGCAGTTTTTATGTGCAGCACCGTATCTAGTTTTCTTCAAACGTTTCACGACAAACTATGCGCATTATCTTTTTATGACTGTGAATATTTTCCCCTTGTCACTTTTTCCTGGGATTGCTTACACTTATACTCTGCCACATGCAATGAACATTCGCTAGATTTTCTTTGTGGCAAAATTTTGGATTTCTATAGTGTCTTCAATTCCACTGGTTCTATATATGAGCTTGAAGTTTGGATCATTTCCCTGAGCTCTTTCTGTTCGAAAAGTTCTTCTTCTTTTGCTGAAGTCTGGAAGATGTGAGAGTGTTTTCAGAACTCCTCCTAAGTGCTTTGATATTGAAGGTTGGCAGCCTTCAGGAAAGTGTTCTTCAGCATCTCGTACTCTCGTTTTATCATTAAACGTGTGGTTTACTGCACTTTTAATTGCAACCACACCATAGGAACTTCTATTGGCACATCTTTCTTTGAATTTCAGCCTGGCTGTTGTACCTCACACTCATTAAATATGACACCATAAAAGTACTGACGACCACCTACCTTCTAAAAATACATTCTATATATTTTTCATATCAGGCGATGTGTGCACGCTTGCCGTCTACCCAAGTGTTCGTGGCTACCCACAATGCACTAACTATATCTAATAAATATACCATGGAAATGACTGCCAAAACGAGCATCGCTATATGGTATGTTTAAAATACATTTTAAAAATGACTTCATCTACACTGACTTTAAATATACTGTGCCGTAGCACAAATAATGCAAAGACGATGTTACTTTCAATCTCTGTAATTGCAGAATATTTTACAACTTAGCAGCACCTTAGGATTGAACATTTACAAAAAAATATGACATGTAAATTTCTAAACGCGAAACGCTTATAATGCAAAAGATAAAGATTAAAATACGCTTACAAATATATTAAATTGCTCTTTAAAAATATTTCGTAGCTCAAAGTACAATAAATAATTAACTGGAAAACAAGCCAAGTAGTGTAAAACGTGGTGATTATTTCGTATTGCGTATCCAAATCACCCAAAAAACATTATATTACGTATCCAATGATACATAAAATCCACCCAAAAAGTCGTCGATTTCGTATCCAACCTAACTCCTGAGAAGGCAAAACAAATGCAAAATTTCTTCCTGCGTATCCAGCCGGCCTGTAATTACCTGTTTTTTTACCAAAAGTTTCTTTCTGCGTATCCACATGAAAAACGACCTGAATTGAAAGTGGTGTGTTTGCATATCCAAACCGACAGGTGAGAATTGTCACCAAGCCTTATTTGTTTCGATTCACGTATTCATCAATTTTTTAAAAACATTTAGAAAAATACCTAATTATTTCCTGTGGCGTATCCAAACTGAAAACGGAACAATTGGTCACTTTGCCAATTATTTCCCTGGGCGTATCCCCATGTGGAAGTGACTTGTTGCTAAAATTTTCCTATTGCCTACCCAACAACGATTCATTTACATTTTAAATCCAAAACCAATAACCAGCTAGTGAAATGAGTTGTGTAAATAATATTGAGTTCAAAAAAAATAATCAAGACGTGGAAATTGTAAAAGCTTCACTGGCTTACAGTGAGCGATTATAATTAATGTATTTCATGTATCAATGCCTCGGAATCACGAGAGTTTCTGCAGGGATGTTTCATTTTGTTCGTTTTTATGAAAGTTGTAGAATTTAGAGCATCTCCAAGGTTTCCATAAGCTTAACCCTCCTCCTTCCTTTTTTTTTTAAATANTTTCATTTTAAATTGACACAAACAGCTACTCAATTTTCATTTTAAACAGACATTGCATACCACTAGTTAATAAAATTTTAAATTTAAATATGCCATTGTCATTTTAATGCTTTGTTTATTTTGATGATAATTCTTTAAACTAAACCAGTTGTGAGATTCCCAGTTGGGTACGAAAAAAGTTATCAAGAGTTGTGAGATAGATGGCTCTTTCGTGTTGTTATGGAGACGATATATATTGGCAAGGGAGGAACGATTCGTTACTCCCTCTTACTACCAAACAAAAGATCAAAGGTCATAAACTGAGGCAAACAGCAAAACTACTTTAAACACTTTAAAAAAGTTTACTGGAAATTGGTAATTTTTGCCCGCTAATTTCTCGGGGGACCCATTGCGGAAAGTGATTTGCTTAAAATTTCGGTAATTATGTCGTATTGCGTATCCAACAACGATTCATTTACATTTAAAACCTAAAATCAGCTAGTGAATTGAGTTGTGTAAATAATAATGAGTTTTAAAAAAAATAATCAAGACATGAAAACTCTAAAGTCTTCACTGGCTTACAGTGAGGGATTATAATTTTAACATTTCATGTATCAATTCTTCGGAATCATGAGTTTGTGTAGGGATCTTTCGTTTTGTTCTTTTTATTTGAAAGGTGTGCAATTCCAAGGTGCCCACAGGTGTTAGTGTGTCACGAGGAAGGCTGGATACTGCTGTGTGACTCACCTCTCTTTGTGCCTGCAAGGTTGTCTAGTTTTATTAAAATGCACAAGCTTGAGTCTCGTTCGTTTTGTTTGAAAGTTGTGTAGATTTTATAGCCCCCCCTCCAAGGCCTTCATGCCTCTGCATTCGAGATTCAATCAGGTCGGTGATGTCGACAGGAAATCACAGGCTTATTAAAATGCACAAGCTTTAGTCTCGTTCGTTTTGTTATTTTTAATGAACCTTGTGCAATTCCAAGGTGCCCACGAAAGCTATTCAAACCATTTAAAACATGAAAACTAAACCAATTAATTGATTTTAATGTTATTAATTTTTCCCAATAGTTCCTCGGGGCCGATCCGGCTGCGGAAAGTGACTTGTTAAAAATTTCCTATTACGTATTCGATCCTAAACCAACTAATTCATTTTAAACTTTAAACAATTAATTCATTTTAAACTCTAAACAATTAGTTATCACGACTACTGCCATTCTCACTTTAAATTGACACACACACANGCTATTCTCACTTTAAATAGCCACACACACAAAAAAAACAAGCCATTATCATTTTAAAAATTCCTATTACATATTCGACTCCAAATTCAAACACTTTAAAACTAAACCAACTAATTCATTTTAAACATGAAAACCAACTAAGTCATTTTAAACTTTACTTTAAATTGACACACACACACACACACCACCCCCCCCCCCTTCACACTTTAAATAGACACCACACAAAACAATTAAACAATTCGTTTGCACTTTAAACTGAGGCAAATAGCTACTCGTGTATATTTTTATTTTCACTCGTCCTTACTTGTATCTGATAATGAAAAAAAATAATATATACTTTTGTTTTATCCTTTTATTTTCCGACGACTTGCTTATAAGCTTCGGCATGGACATCGATGCACCATAGTTGTACTGACTGTATCAAGTGAATATGTCAACTTCTGCCAAGTGCACCTTGTGCTTTGGAGGATATGAACAGTGCTATCACTGTGATTGGAATGAAATAGTACCGAGGTTTCCTCGTCAACCTCACCCAAGGCTATGGTGCGATTCGATGAGGGCCAAAAAATATGGGATTGAATTGCCAAAAGAGAGCGATGCAGTGATGGGCTGCAATGCTTGTAGGCAAATGGGTAATGTTTTTTTTAATACGCTCCAGCCTACAGTGAAGAAGTAAACCGCACCCGGCTCGAACTTGGATACTCCAAACGGAACTCGGCGAGATGGGTACTCTTCCAGGACTCCTAGACATCACCCTTTAACGGCCAGGGCTTCTAGAAATCACCCTTTAATGGCTCGGGATGCGACAACATAACTGAAGATTACATACTGCTGGATGTAGGCAGTGTACCGCAGCTAAAAAATGGACAGCCAGCTAATCTATCCTAGAGTCTCCGACTTTATTAAACATGTATATAAATGTAAAATTTGATTTTGTGTGTGGTTTTTAAATAAATGTTATTTAAATTCTCTGTGTGTGTGTGTGTGTGTATGAGTTTAGGGATTTATTTTTTAGTCCATTTATAAAACTTAAGTAGTTTCTTTCTTTTGAATAAACACTTAAAAAATATTTACTAGAAGTTGGTAATTTTTTAGCCATTAGCTTCTCGGGGCCTATCCCATTGCGGAGAAGTGACTTGCTAAAACTTTCCTATTGCGTATTCTCACTTTAAATTGATCGCCGATATGGAGCAGAACATTATTAAAATGAACAAATGTTTAGATAAATCAACTAATTCATTTTAAACTTTAAGCCATTTGTAATCACGAGCTGTGAGATGGTTCTTTCGTGTTGTTATGGAGGCGATATATATTGGCAAGGGAGTAACGAGTTGGTCCTCCTTCTTACTACCAAACATGAAGCCATTCAAGCACTTTAACATTTTAAACATTAAAACCAACTATTGCGCATTCTCACTTTAAATTGACACAAACAGCTACTCTGGTACACTTTTTTTCTTTCACTAGCCACTATTGCCCGTATCTGAAAATTAAAAAAAAATAAAAGTACTTTTCGTTAATCCGTTTATTTAGTTTCTTCTACAAATGCAAAGAGTTAGTTTTACCTTTTGAGAGAACTGCCTTCATCACCGCTGTCTCCTTCGTGACGAGTCTCCTCGTGCATTGCAGCTGCATGGATTAGAAACGAGTGCAGTCGTTGCCCGTATGGGTGGTTCTTTTTCCAAATGTATTCTGCCAAGTAGCCGGTCCACGACTTTTCCCGTCTGCCAAAACACGGAATGCTATACCTCACCGAACACCAACTCCGTTCGATGTTTTGTGTGTGCACTCTTAAAGATTCGCCTTGCCTCAGCTTTAGTTTGTTTCGGGTGTTAACTATTCCACTCTTTTCACTGCACACAAATTCCTTCCGGTGATTTACTTGCAGGTGGCGATAGCCGTGCATGTCCAAGTTACTGTAACCTCGCCAACAGTCTGAAATTATCGTCGTGCCCGGCACAATCCATTCACGAATACATTTTACTAAAGTCGCGGCGTTCCTCTTTTCCACCGGCACCAGGAAGAAATTAGTAGGATCGCCTCTCTCCACACCGCCGAAAACCCACTGGCCGTGAACTTTTCGTCCCTTGCGGTTTTTACGCTTACCCAACTTTGATTCGTCTATCTCGACTATTTTGCCAGGCCCGCCGATTCTTTTCCTGTAAGTTAACACCCAGTCTATGCACACTTGGCGGCAGAAATTCGACCAGGCGACGACTGTCTTGCCCGAGCACTTAAGTTCGTTTACTATAGTCTGCTGTCGGGGATACTTGATCAGGCACCACAATAAACACAACTCGATGATCTTGCCCGGCGACAAATTTGAATCTCCCACGAAACTGCCCTGTCTTGCCGACACTTTAAAATTGCATTTTGTGCCATTCTCCATGCGCTGTCGACACCAGTAAAACAAACCTCGATTGTCCACGAGCTTGGCTTCACCTTTTCTGCATCGTCTACACCGTATTGACGGTTTAAGGATGTCATGCTCGATGAGGAATGTGTTTACATCCGGTGAGAAATAAATCAATTTCCGAGCGTTCAACATGGTGATTTTACACCCCTTACACACCATTGTATGTTTTCCTAATTGAAAACTTTTAGGTTTTAAGTAAAACCACACTTTGATACGCTAAACGGAACAATTGACTTGAATTTGTATACGCTAAACGGAATTCGACCGGATATGCAATAGTACACTGACTTGTAAAGTAAATAATTTGAGTGGATACTCGATACTGCACTCGCTGGTTTCCTATGGTTTTACCATAAGAGTACGCAATACGGAACAATCACCTAAAACGTTTCAAAAATATCAACTAGTAACTCTGTTGACTATAAATACTTAAACACTCATACAAAAAAATTCAATTGCTGCGCAATTGCCTTATCAAAAGGATTACGTTACCTATAAATAAAAAATAAATACTTAATTTAAAAAAACAAGCAGAGTAATATTAATACGTTTCTAAAATACAAATAGCTATTTTGATGACTAGATAAATTCAAGGTATTTAGTGGAGCAATTTGACTAAAGAAGGGCAGTGCTTCAGGCTTAGTAAAGCCTCCTTTACGTAAAAATACAAATTAAAATCTGAAATAAAATATTACGTTAAAATAGTGAATCGATGGAGGCAGTCCGTAGACCCCAACCAAAGCTGCATCTAATAAATAATCGACGACAATTAGAACACTTCAACAGACTACGCCCAACGAGAAGTCGTGGTAGCACGATAGCGACAATTATACTTCAAGTCGATGATGTGGCAGCAGACAAAAAAAACTATACACAACACGTGAAAGCAACTGGAACTAAACAGAGAAACAAGATATTAGTTATGCCGAAACTACAATTTAGGCAGGCGTCCAAATCCAGAATTTTGAAAAAATCTAACTCACTTCAAAGCCCACGACAAACACAACACTATGCCACGTAATTATTTAAAAAATACTAAACCGACCTCCAAATGAAATGCTACGACCACGACTCACCGTTTTACAAGCTCCAGCATAATCAGCCGCTCACGCAACTACATAACTTAAACGTCTTCTCATATGCACCCTCGTCCAAGGACGGGTAAACTGACAATTTCAGCGCATATTGCAATTTAAGTTAGGTCTAGGAGGCGTCAACCCGACGATCTTCTTCACAGGCGTAGAATGAGGCGTAGAATGTACGCTGCACAAGGCGTGTAACAACTTATGTAAACCAGCCCCTGCATTAGAAAAAGCTGACGCACAAGGAGGGGTAATAAAGGGAGGGGAAATGAGGGGAGAAAACAGGAGGGGAGCTGAGTCGGCCAAGGAGCAGACCGCCTTACAGAGGAGCTAGTACAAAGACGATGCGCGCGGTGGCGCCACCGTCGCAACCCCCACCCCTAAGCCAGTGCTGCAAGGCTTGTCCAGTTACTAACCCTTTCATGCCCATTGTGCACAATTGTCTACATTTTGCCCAGGAAGGTTATTTTTTAAAGATACTGTACACTGCGAGGTTCAGTGCCCAATGACCTCCTCTATGGGTTTCTGATTCGTAAACCGTGCTACTGTTCTACGTTATGACTGGTTTATGTCACTTATCACAGAACGAAAAGTCTACATAGAGCTTATATTTGTGATGCCGGCATCAGTACTTTTTCATTTTTGTACAGCATGCGTCAAATAAATATCTTATTTGCAACACTTGACACCGTAAATTAATAAGGGAATGAAAGTGTTAACTAAGTCGCAAAATCCTTAATACAAAACACTATATTGACGAGTTCTGGGGAAGAAGGGCCCATACTGCAAAATAGCATTTTGAGAAAAATGAATTTGAAAATTACATTGTACTAGCATTCAATTTCGTTAATAGATTGAGGATGCTGATTACAATAAATGTGTTGTCGCATGCCTGTTTAAGTTATTTACAAAACATATAAAGATACAATTTCCTACAAATAAAATGTTTATATATTTAATAAAGGTAAGTTATAAGACCTTTTTCTAAAGAATTTATATTTTTTTTTGGAGATAGGTTAGTTTAAATTGTTATATTTTATTTCCAGCTCAACGCAATATTAGGAAAATTAAGAATATTATTTAACATACAAAATATTAAGTAATTTATACTCTCTGTATAATAACTGTCATTTCTGTTTTCTACAGCAAGTAAACTTTCACACTTAGATGGATCGTATTACAAAATGTACTCGTGTAACTGTCTGCTATCAACGTGTCATTAATGTTTTTTTTGACCTGCCTCTTTTTTTTTCTGCAAACGTAGTTCCCCGTGGTCTTCCGCTTGATTATCGGGGACTAAAGAGCCACAAACACAAACACTTATATCCTTTCTTCAAACAACTTCTCAATGAAGCCTCTTGAACTTTCACACATGTACTTGAATAATGCTTTGGCATCGTCAGCCTATTTCGTATTAACGGAACTGTATGGTACACTTTCTAAATTGTTTTTTATCTTTTGAAGCCTGTTGTAAGAATAATGTCCATTCCAGTGTTGAACAATGCAAAGATAATGTCCAGTTATAATGAGGTGAGCAGAGGAGTGATCCATCAGCCTTGTACTTTATCCGGACATACGACTGGATTTTGAAGGTTTCATATTCCTATTTGCGTGACGTCTTGAAGCAGTTTTTAAGAACCGTCTCCCAGTTTCTGTTAAAATACCTGTCGAACAGAAATTCTAAAGGAGATGGATGTGATCGACATTCAACCATTTCAGTCAGATATGTCATTGGTGTTTCAACTGTTACAGTAATTCACTTTCAAATGATGCTACATTGTTTTGCCATAAACTCCTCCCAATCAGGTGTACAGGTAGGACGAGTCATCATTATGCATATGTACGTTAGATATATACAGCCACAACAAATGTCTATATAACTGCGATGTGTAGTTCAATTTAGGAATGGGCAAATTTCGTGCATAATCGAATTCAACAAGATTTGCTGGATCCTTTTAGCATCTCGAACAGTATTCATTTCTTAACTTATTATATGTCTTGGCTTTTTTTTTATGTAGGCGTACTTTATATTTAAGTTGACGCTACTAGGCTACCTGCGTTAAACATGGTGGTGGCTAGTAGGTTACATAGTTAAATTACTTTGGTGCAGACTAAGGGCACCTGTGGTTGTTGCATTAGGGGTAAACAAATACTCGTATTCTGNCGACAGGAAATCACAGGCTTATTAAAATGCACAAGCTTTAGTCTCGTTCGTTTTGTTATTTTTAATGAACCTTGTACTTTTTCATTTTTGTACAGCATGCGTCAAATAAATAACTTATTTGCAACACTTGAAACCGTAAACTAATAAGGGAATGAAAGTGTTAACTAAGTCGCAAAATCCTTAATACAAAACACTATATTGACGAGTTCTGGGGAAGAAGGGCCCATACTGCAAAATAGTATTTTGAGAAAAATGAATTTGAAAATTACATTGTACTAGCATTCAATTTCGTTAATAGATTGAGGACGCTGATTACAATAAATGTGTTGTCGCATGCCTGTTTAAGTTATTTTTCAAAACATATAAAGATACAATTTCCTACAAATAAAATGTTTATATATTTAATAAAGGTAAGTTATAAGACCTTTTTCTAAAGAATTGATATTTTTTTTTTGGAGATAGGTTAGTTTAAATTGTTATATTTTATTTCCAGCTCAACGCAATATTAGGAAAATTAAGAATATTATTTTACGTACAAAATATTAAGTCATTTATACTCTCTGTATAATAACTGTCATGTCTATTTTCTACAGCAAGTAAACTTTCACACTTAGATGGATAGTATTTCAAAATGTACTCGTGTAACTGTCTGCTATCAACTTGTCATTAATGTTTTTTTTTGACCGGCCTCTTTTTTTTTTTCTGCAAACGTAGTTCCCCGTGGTCTTCCGCTTGATTATCGGGGACTAAAGAGCCACAAACACAAGCACTTATATCCTTTCTTCAAACAACTTCTCAATGAAGCCTCTTGAACTTTCACACATGTACTTGAATAATGCTTTGGCATCGTCAGCCTATTTCGTATTAACGGAACTGTATGGTACACTTTCTAAATTGTTTTTTATCTTTTGAAGCCTGTTGTAAGAATAATGTCCATTCCAGTGTTGAACAATGCAAAGATAATGTCCAGTTATAATGAGGTGAGCAGAGGAGTGATCCATCAGCCTTGTACTTTATCCGGACATACGACTGGATTTTGAAGGTTTCATATTCCTATTTGCGTGACGTCTTGAAGCAGTTTTTAAGAACCGTCTCCCAGTTTCTGTTAAAATACCTGTCGAACAGAAATTCTAAAGGAGATGGATGTGATCGACATTGAACCATTTCAGTCAGATATGTCATTGGTGTTTCAACTGTTACAGTAATTCACTTTCAAATGATACTACATTGTTTTGCCATAAACTCCTCCCAATCAGGTGTACAGGTAGGACGAGTCATCATTATGCATATGTACGTTAGATATATACAGCCACAACAAACGTCTGTTTAACTGCGATGTGTAGTTCAATTTAGGAATGGGCAAATTTCGTGCATAATCGAATTCAACAAGATTTGCTGGATCCTTTTAGCATCTCGAACAGTATTCATTTCTTAACTTATTATATGTCTTGGCTTTTTTTTATGTAGGCGTACGTTATATTTAAGTTGACGCTACTAGGCTACCTGCGTTAAACATGGTGGTGGCTAGTAGGTTACATAGTTAAATTACTTTGGTGCAGACTAAGGGCACCTGTGGTTGTTGGGTTAAGGGTAAACAAATACTCGTATTCTGTTATTTAACACACCAGTATTTTATTTGTCTGAAGGTAACATAGGTATTTACACACACTGGCGAGACTGAGCCCCTACAAGTCGTAAACCTGAAGGGCTGGTGGGCGGTATGCTATGCGTCGGGGAAGGTTGTTTGACGGGAGACGTTTCTACTTATCTGTGACTGCGGCTTTTGGTGAGTTGTCTTAGTTGGTAGTGAGGACTGGTGAGTTGGGTGGCCCTATTTCAGGCCCTCGGACTGGCTCTCGTTGGCGTGCTGTACTCCGTTGACTTCTTCCTTCGGCTTTGACTGACTCTCTCGGAAGTCTGGGATGATTTCTCTGCGACCTCGGCTGGCGTTCCTTGTTCTAGAGCGTGTCTCCTTGTCGACGTCCGCAACAGTCCGGCTCGCGTTTCTGACTTCCCCACCTCGGAAACTGCCACTACGTTTTTGGAAATGAAACCCTAAGTTCTCGGCACTTTTACTGGGTTTGTCTCGGGAATTTACACATGAAGTTTCGGCTGTTCCTGGGTTCTCTCCCCGGTGATTTCACTATTGACTTACTGACTGACTGCTTGCCTTGTCGCCATCCGGTGCACGACTACGTCTTCTTGGGGAATAGCGCCTCTCGGTATGAGGCTACCACTCTTTTCCGGGAATTTACTCATATTCTCAGCACTGTTCCGTCACCCGACTGACTACTCTCCTGTCTACTTCGCCTCCCGTTTCGGCTGCACCTATCTTGTCTCGCGGTTGCACCGCCGAACAACTCCCGTCTCGGCTGGCGATAATTGACTCGGCCGGGATCTGAACTCCGGCCTGGTGATACGACTGCCTCTCGCACTAACTGCCTTCTCTGCCTCACATCGCGGATACCGAACAACTCCTTCCTGTCTCGGCTGAACAACTGATCCCCTTCCTCGGCTGCGCCGGAATTTAACCGGTGACCCGCTATATTCAAGTTAGCTGTCAGCAGTTTCTCGAGAGAGAATTCAGGAAATCCCCAGTGTACCTCGCACGTTTTTTGTGTAGGATTTCGTGTCTCGTCAGCTGCTTGTGCTCTCCAACTACAGGGGTGGGGGGTTGCGGCTGTACGTCCAGGCGATTCCTGAGAGCTGTGTCTGCATTCATTCTCGTAGAGGGCTCCCCTGTTTCCTTCGTCGAGGGCCGCATATCAGCTATTTCTTGGGACTTACCCTCTTTCATCTCGACTTCGGTTCTTCCTTGAGTGTCCTTATACGTCGGGACATCCCCGAGGGTGTTTCCCCGGACGTTTCGTTGTTACCTGCCTGCCCTGGCTGGCAGCCTGCCTGCCCAGGATAGCTATAGCAGGGTGTGAAAACAGTGCAATGCCTATCCCATGTACCCGTCATGCGTCAAAGATAACACTTATAGTTTGGGTTACTTGCAAGTTTTTTTTACACACAACAAAAAGTCACAAAAAATGAAATTTTGGTATGCTGAAGCCGAAGGGGCAACGTTTATAAATGAATTCGTAATAGGTTTTGTAGGCCATCTTTAATTTTTTCTCAGTAGTTTCTAAAAAGTATCTCTGAAATTGCTGAAACAGATCAATAGTCAGGTTGGCATTTTCAAAATACAAGCGTTCGGACTTTTCTTGCCCACAACTATTTTATACGTGCCGAAGAGGGTAAAACTAAAAACATTGTAAACANCTTGCCCACAACTATTTCATACGTGCCGAAGAGGGTAAAACTAAAAACATTGTAAACAAACAATTACGTCAATAATAAAGATTTTGAAAATACATATACTTCTTTCAATTAATTTCACAGAAATGAATAGCACCAAAATATTTTATGCCACAGCAACGCGTGGCAGGGTTAGCTAGTATACCAATATAAATATAGATCAGATAGAAGATATAATAGTGCCACCTGTCAGGAAGACTTGAGATTCGTGATGTGTTGAATCACTCCATTTCTGAATGACATTAACAGTCAGCAGAAGAAGAATTGAGTAGTTGCACAGTTCCACTTGTATATAACCTGTTCACGGTTGTTTGAGTATTTATTAAAGTAACCTTCGTAAACTGTCACTGCCTCTACATGCGCATGTTGTAAAGGGCACACTGAGTGATATGCGCGTAGTAAAGTTGGTAACGACGGAGGGAAAGTAGTTCCATGTGAAATTAATAATTTTTTGGAATTGTTTTAGGTATCGGAAAAAGTTAAAAATTATCATATTTGCTAAATATTTACTTATTCAATAATTCCGCAATTTCACTTGACCNGCATGTTGTAAAGGGCACACTGAGTGATATGCGCGTAGTAAAGTTGGTAACGACGGAGGGAAAGTAGTTCCATGTCTTGAAGTTGAAATAAAAGTGGTAAACATTTGCAAACACTGAAATTAATAATTTTTTGGAATTTTTTTTTGGTATCGGAAAAAGTTAAAAATTATCATATTTGCTAAATATTTACTTATTCAATAATTCCGCAATTTCACTTGACCNGGTATCGGAAAAAGTTAAAAATTATCATATTTGCTAAATATTTACTTATTCAATAATTCCGCAATTTCACTTGACCGACGCATGAATAAAGTAATGAGGCTAATGGCAATGTCAACTTTTACATAAGGTCGAAGAATACGCAATGCGCATATAAGTATATCTTAAGCAGAACTTTCAAAAGTGCTCAGTTCTCCGTGAACATCTCATAAATGTATTTAACTATACTCATGTATCTAGAGGTACTTTCCAAAAACAAAACACATATTTCAGCAGTCATTTTATCGTTTATAGTATTGCTATTACCATTATTATTACTTTTGTACGACCGTTATGTGTAGGAAATGTTGGTTGCGTCTTTAGTAACAATAACATTTTTAAGACTACCACAGCCTTATTTATGTCCGCTGTCTGGCGCAAACTTCAATGTATTCTGGGTATCAAGTGGGATCACGAATCCTATCATGAAGAAGGCCGCCTAAGAGTGACGTATAGTTGAAAAACTAAGAGCAAAATGTTTANTACGACCGTTATGTGTAGGAAATGTTGGTTGCGTCTTTAGTAACAATAACATTTTTAAGACTACCACAGCCTTATTTATGTCCGCTGTCTGGCGCAAACTTCAATGTATTCTGGGTATCAAGTGGGATCACGAATCCTATCATGAAGAAGGCCGCCTAAGAGTGACGTATAGTTGAAAAACTAAGAGCAAAATGTTTATTAAATTCCTTTACGTGTCGAAACTGGGCAGAATTCAAACCGTTGACCAGTTTTCTAAAATTCATGCACGATTAACATTACTCTCTTAAATTACTAGCACACGTTGGAGATGTAGATTGTAGAGGTCAATTTGTGACGATTCAGTGCGACAGTCAGTGTGTATGCAAATTAAACACAATTTATCAATTAATTGATTATGTTTGTATCGTATGCATTACATCCTTAATTAGCTCCCAAATACATACGTCAACATACACATTGAAAATAAGTCGAGGAATCTGTTCTTCATAACAGAGTTCAGTCTGACTATGAATATAATTTAAGTCAACAGAAGAGTAGCATTCTACCATGAACTATCTACGCCGAGAGATTTGTATATTTTCCGTTCAAATTTACCTTTACTGCCTATTTATCTTTATCTTGTATCCACTTTTAGTATAACATACTGGAAAATACGAAAAAAAACTTTTACTTTCGTATCTTTTATTTAACAGAATTATGAGTTTGTATATCACACCAGCACAGTTCCTTTTTTTTTTTAGTTATACTTATTTTTGGCGCGTTAAGGGTAAAAGTTTGGTGTGCAACGGAAGTTGCGCGCGCACAGTTTAACGAAATTCGACAGTGAATATTGCAATCAAGCATATAATACTTGCTGTTACTTAGCAACCAGCATTTGAGGTTATGCGCGAAAATTTTATTTTAGTCAATCCAAAGAAGTATAACTTCTAAGGCGCGTACATAAGTACACGCACACCCAATTTTTTTTTTGCAGACTTACGGAAAGACTTACACTGCGTAATTAAGTGTACGGCATTCAGATTGTTCAGAACTTAGATGTAACATTAACCTTTTTCGTTGGTTCTGAACAATTTCGTAGCTATATAAACTATTAAAGACGACCATTAAACTGAAATGAGGATTTGCCTGAAACGAAGGTGAGTAATGGCGAATCTTTCTTTAAGAGAGTTCAAGAGACTAAAATAAAATTAAACATTTTTAGCTATTTAATCTTTCATCATTGTGGCATGAATAAATCGTCTGTAAAACGTACAAAACTTGAGAAAAATGACTTTTCAAAAACAAATAAAATATGTTATAGTAATTTAAAAATAATTTTTTTCGTACAAATCTCAATTTTTGAAAAATGAATATGTTAAGCTACGGTTTACGTTGATAGTTAATGTTATTAGAATGTCTTGGAAAATACTAACTAGAAATCTTCTTTTTGGGTCTCCCGTATTTCAATTTTAAATTTCGAGGAAAAAAATTAAAGTCAAAATAATTAGATCCCCTGTTGCTGGTGAACGAAGTCCCGAATTTCAAAGAAATTGTTAACAAGCCACTCCTTTGAATTTCAAAAATGCATTAATTGAAATCAAACTTCGTTGTTAAAATAACATTTTATAATATGTACCAATAAATATTTAAACTCAAATATTAACGTTAAATATATTACACATTTTTTGTGAGTTGGTATTTTCATTACTTTTTAATCGATGTCATAGCACTGAAAATATAGAAGAAAAAAAGTTTGGTTACTGGGCAGCTTTAATGCGACGAGTTGCAGTGGAGAGATTTGGGCGGCTCTTAACATCGAGATCTAGATAACCGANGTCTAGATAGCCGATAAGTGTGAAGCGAAGTGAGTAGGAAGGAGCGCCTGAATGCAGGGATGGGGACACGGGAGATCCCCGAGAAAACCCGCCTACCAGCGGGGATTGAACCCGGTTCGCCATGGCCTGACCGCTCAGCTACCGCGGCCCCCCAACAGGCTCTATGCTCGAAAATAATTTTCCTTCGCGGCTGGACACCGATGATTCTATTAAAACTGAGGCCAATTCAGGTGGAAGTGGCGTGAATATTACTTCTCTCAGTATGGAAGGAAAAGGTCGCGCAAAGAAATTATCATAGTAAGATAGGTGTGCTGATGAAGAAAACCCTTAAAAAAATACTCATCACACATAGTATCTATTCCAAAAGCGACAATAATTTAGTCTAACTGTTTAAAAATAATATACACTGAAGACCCAAAAAAAACTGGTACACCTGCCGGTACAAGAGTAGGCCTTCGGCTCCGAAAGCCCATATCAACGATGGTCCGTTGAATAGTTCGCACGCTGGCACTTGTTGATGCCCAAGCATTAAAATCTGCGCCAATTTGAGAAAGGGTTGCACATTTGTCACGTTTAATGATTCTCGTCAGTCGTCGTTTGTCCAGTTCATTCAAGATCCTTTTCCGGCCGCAGCGATGTCAAAGATTTGATGTTTTACCGGATTCCCGATATTCACGGTACACTCGTGAAATGGTCGTACGCGAAAATCCAAATGTTATCGCTACCTCGGTGATGCTATGTCCCATATCTCGTGCGCCGACTATAACACCGTGTTCAAACTCACTTAAATCTTGATAACCTGCCATTGTAGCAGCAGTAACCGATCTAGCAACTTTACCAGACGCTTGTTGTCTTATATAGGCGCTGCTGACCGTATCGCTTTACTCTGATTGGTTCCATACCTCTGTTATTTTCATACGCACGCCTATGCCAGTTTTTTTGACTCTCCAGTGTAAATATAAGCATCAACAGCCAGTGTAATAGAGCTGTTCAGCAGTAGCAGCCCAGGGTCATCAGAGAGTATGTACACAACATTAAGACTGCCGGAAGGGACGTATATTCCATTTCCCACAGGAGAAATATTGACGTTACTAATGGAAGCAAAATTATCACTGATGGGCAGGTGGGGATTCGACGGGTCATCTGGTCATTTCGAATATAAACAAAAGCGGGAAGAAAATAACAGATGTGGCAATGAAAATATCCCCGGCATTACAAACAGGAAATGGAGAAATGTTTATGATTATCTGCGTTTAGTACAACATATACGGTAGCTTAATATTAGCTTTTCTGAAAGAAACTAAGGATAGTATTAAATGAGGAGAATACATACAAATCCAAATTTATAATATTGGACCCTTCCAAAGAGAAGCAGTAAAAATAATTACTGTCTACAGCTAGTAATGGTAAATAGGAAAGTCCGAAGTGCATCGACAGGCACCTGTAATCTTCTGTGGCCTGTATGTGAGAAGACAGTCAGAGGGTGATCATATTCGACAGCAAACACCGCAACTGTTGCTCCTTTGAAGTTCGGCCGTTCTTCTTCATACCAATATTTATTAATGTATTTTTTTTTTACATTTTCTTAAAGATAACATTAATACCTAACATTTAATGTCTGAAAATTTCCTTTATATGTTGGTATAATTATTAAAATTTAATAATATTAGTGCAATTACTCCCCTTAATTTTCTAAGAATTGAACGTAAGATTGCATATGCAAATAGGAAATATAATTCTGGTTGAATATGTGTTGGAGTAACTAAAGGGTTTGCTGGTGTAAAGTTATCCGGGTCTCCTAATAAGTATGGTTCTATTAATGTTAGGTATGTGTTACATCTTATCTTCGTTTCTGAGTAATGTCTAAACAGCCATTTTGCTGATGGCCCTGAGGTAGTGTAGGAGTCAGCGAGCCTGCCCACCAACCCAAGTATTATGGGCCCGCAGGCATAGACGCCTTCTTCAGACTTAACTTAGGTTACGATAGCATGTAATCCGCCCTCGGTAGCCTTTCAACTTAAAAGGCGAGGAAGCATTTAAAAGCCCATATTTTATATGTATTTGGCGTGGATTTTTGTCGCAGAATGAAAACAGCCCCACGAGGAATAGGAGGGCAATGTAATACTGCAAAGAAATATCGTTTGATGAAGGATAAAAATCATAATACCGTAAACCCTGATCGTTCAAAGCAAGACTTTGGCTCAAGAACATATGGGAGACAGCTAGGTGGTTATTTTCTGACTCTGATACAGCAGCTATCAATGTTGGTATATTTGATTCACGTTGCAAAAACACTTTGACATACGGTATTAAATTTTATGGGTTGTACGAGCTAAAATAAACTCTTAAAATTGTTAATTATTGTGGATCAGTCATCTACAACGCATCGTATCCATGTAACATTCATCAGAGAAGGCGAGGATTAAGGGTATTTACAGTAGCCAGTTTTTCAGCAGGAAAATAACGGGGAATGTCATATGTACAATATTTTTTTTTAGTCGACTGATAATATCATCATAGCATCTAATTCCAACAGCTCTAATTTTGCCGAAGAGGCAAGTGCCAAAACTTCCCAAAGATGTAAAAAATATGACCTTAAAGACATAATAGCAGACTGTGAAAGGAGTGCGTTATAAGGTGTAGAAGTGGAAGGCAGTAATACTTCAGACGTATCAAATAGGCTGTTTCGACTATAAGTTTTATAAACACAATGCTCACTAGGCAGAAGGACTGTTTGCACCGTGATTAGTCGATCTGGCCCACTGTGCGGCGTTCCGAAATGTTACTGGTCAGTGACGCCATTGTGCAGTTGGAGTCCAATGTGCAATCCATTCATGTTTTTTTTTTCAACTTCTATGAAGCCCCTGAAGTTCTACTTCCGAGATATTCCGCCGCCTAATGCAAATAAAGTTTAATGCAAGTTTTAAAAATTACACCAAAGGAACAACGCATCTCATTCGTATACACTCAGTGTAATAATATTTTGCATAATAGCTATTTCTTACTAGGTATTACCAACACACATATTTCCCCCATATTTGTGTTCGTAAAAATTAAAAATGAATAATTATATTTTATAAATATTATATAAGTAAAATATCAGTTTAACCAAGAATAGGGCAATGTTATGTTGACGCAAGTATAAAACGCTTGTGATGCATGATATATCTGAGAAACAAACAGATAAGTCCTACAGGGGGTGATTTTCCAAAGGTTCGATTCAGAAAATGTGAATAGCCCATACAAGCTACTGCTTCGCCTCTGTATGGCTGAGTACTCTGCGGCGACGAGTCGGTAATTGACGTGGCAGGACAGACGGGAGATGGTGGGGCGCGATGGGACGGACACGTGTCTGTCCGGCGGCGCAAAGGAGCGGAGGCTGTGCAAGGAAGGTGCTTGTCACTGCCGTTAGCCGTGATAATTATCACGCCCGCGCCGGCCTAACCGCCTCAGGAGGGAGGAAGGTCGTGCCCGGTAGTCATTGTTCCCCTGGGATCGAGGCAATTGGACCTGCCGGCTCCAGGGCACGCAGAGGAGAGTAGCGGGGTGTTACCCAGGGGGCGATGAACCTCTCTCCGCGGGCGACGGCCCAACTGCTTTTGAAGTGACGGCGGCCTGCATTGTGACCGCGTCCTCCAGCACCCAGCGAAGGCACTCTTGTAGTCCACGTCATGGACAGGGCGATCCGTATCGGACCTCAGTTACGTCCGGTGTTGCCACGTGTATGGCTGTAGCACGATCTTCACACAGGTCTTGGCACTGGCACAGGTTGAACCGTAAATATGAGGTGGACCGCTTGTTCGTCTTCTACGCGTGTATCCCAACATTGGCCTACCCCAAAGGAACACAAATGTCAAAGTCACATGGTGAAAACTTACGGCAGTGTTTGTTTATATATTAATTTCTAAATAACAAGCACTATTGTATTAATAAAATACTTTAACCAATTTGAAATTGATCTAACTGCGTCACAAATTGATAAGATGAAGTATAAATACATAACGAAGCATTTGTTTGCAAATCAGTTTTGTAACCTAAGATCCAAAACATTCCGTTTTCGCTAGACGTGTTGGCAGTAAAGCAGTTAAATGTCGGGACACGGAGTTTGATTGTGCGCAGCCAGCGAGATTGGTCTACATCGTCTTCTGTCTGTGGGTGAAACAGTCACTTATATCGCGAACTCTGCCGCACATTCAAGCAACATGACGTCACCAGCCAAGAAAATGTTTGGAACGCCGTTAGCCAATCAGCGCCTGGTGAACTACTCTCCAGCCGGCATCCCAGCCAATAGACAGGTTTTCTGCACTCTGCTGGTGCAGTAGGTTTGACCAGATCGTCTCCTCCTCTGCTTGAGCCCCTAGGGGCATTACAGGAGACAACTTTCCGAGCGATATTTACAGAAGAGTGCACCTCAGGTCTTGCTTACATTCTGGCTGTTCTAAAGTCCACACACGCTGTTTGTTTGTTTGTCACATAAGTCCTTCGATGTGTGTGCACTCTTCACCCGACTTATTTCAGTATTTGTGAGCTTGGTCAGAGCTCTAATTGACAGCAGTTGAATGCTGCCAATAGAAAGAGATTACGCCCTTTCCAATCGCAGTGGGTGGATGTTCTCCACCCGAGGGTGGTTCCACCTCACCTGTCAACAACAGAGCACGGAGTTGAACCCAGCCAATAGAGAGAGAGAACCTTCCGCAGCAAGCAGTAGGCAATCAGAGCCTCGTGCAACCAATCAGACAATGGGCACGCCCACATAAAAGGAACCACCACACTTATTCACCTCTGTATTTATGATACTCTGGACCCCGTGTTCAGGCCAATGGCCATAATAAAGACTGGAAAAATTCGCGCGTCCAGTGGCCTTTAAGGCTAAATTCTGTATTTCCTTGTACAGTCAAGCAGATAACTTCTAATTGGCTGCGTGCTTACACAGTGAGAGGCGGCCGTAATTAGGACTGCAACTCGCGTATGCCTTTCGTATTTGCCTACAGTCCTGGAAAAGGTATAAAATAGTTCGTGGGCCAACTACAGAAGTAATGAAAACATACACGTGTTTAGTTCTAACTTGCCCGTAAATGAATACGCAAAAATTTCTGTTTTTAACTATGACTATTTGACTTGCGGAGGATAGGACATGTCGAATGTTGTCATGCCACTTGTAGAGGCCCTACGATGTCGCTTTATAAGATGGCCTCGAGCTTGACTGTACAGTTCTGTACATATTCGATCAGAGGTGACTTGTTCATTGGCTGCCGCCACCACACACACACACACACACACACACACGCATACATATGCGCGCATATATACATACATATATACATACATATATACACATATAACCATATATACACATATAACCACATATACACATATATACACATATACACATATGTACACATATGTACACATATACACATATGTACACATGCATACATATGTATACACATATATACATACACATATATACATACATACACACATACATATCCATACACACATACATATACATACACACACATACACACATACACACATAAATATACATACAGATACATATATGCAAATACGTTACCCTCTCGGCCATCATACTTTTATATTTTTACGTAACGCTCTTAGCCGTTCTCATTCTCCTGTTACACCCAGCAGCACGGAGTGCAAGCCATCACATTAATGAGTGATTGCTACTGTTTCTGAATCCTGCTGGGCGTGTCGGATGTCGGATAACGGAGGTCCAACGCCATACATGAAACTAATTTATACGTGTGTGGTGCCTACCTTAACACTGAATTATAACGCGAAATGTTGAGCACATTTAATTTGGTAAAGTGGCCGCGGTGGTGTAGTGGTCAGACTACTCGCATCTCACCTAGGCGAAGCGGGTTTCAATTCCCGGCGGGGTTGTTTCAGGATCTTCGCATGTGGGGATCGTGCCGACGATGTCGCTGGTCGACGGGTTTTCTCGCGGATCTCCGGTTTCCCCGTCCTTGCATTCCGGCGCTGCTTCATACTCACCTCACTTCACCCTCACCGGCTCTCGAGACGTCGATGTTAAGAGCCGCCCAATATCTGTCCACCCCCCTCCACTCACCATCTAGTAGCCAATGGTAGATACACAAAGCCCGTTCTCAGAGCCTCGCGAAACCATTCAGAGAGTGGAGACGTCCACATCAAAGGAAGCGCCACGGTGTTTCTTCTCTGTGTGTTTGTCTACTCTGTGATGCCATGGTCACGCTTATTGCTATAGTTCGGAAAAAAATTTCTCGAGGACAGTTACCTTTAGGGTAGACTTTATTTGTTTATTTAAGCAGATATCAACTGATCATCGGCTACTTGCTTCCACGGTGAAAGGCCATGATCGGGACTGCAATTTTAACATGATTGTTATTAGCTCAGAGTGTCAAATAGTTCGTGGGCCAAGTGCGAATGTATAGCTAACATACAAGGGTTTGAATTATAACTTGACCTGAAATGAAACTGCGAATATTTCAGCTATCAATCATGACTGTTGGACAGGAGCGGATATAGACTTTCGGTTTTTGTTATTGGCTGTGGGGAGAAGGGGTTTCTGAAAAAGGGGGGG